>WURT03532106.1:6992-19722 GCA_009936505.3 Holothuria glaberrima | reverse complement strand
AGACAGACAGACAGACAGACAGACAGACAGACAGACAGACAGGTAGACAGGCAGACAGACAGATAGACCCATACAGGTGGATGGACAGACAGGTAGACTGAGACCAATGAACGGAATCACAAGTGGAGGGGTCAATTGAGGATGAATGACCTAAGTCTCTATATTCCATGTCTAAAGACTTATTTTATCAGATGTTTTCTGTAGCAGTTTGTACTATGTCACATGACCAGTCTTTTAATCAGAACTCTTACCCTTGGGTGGAAATTACTGACTACGAACATCTTCCATCAGTGAGGGGTTTCTACCCACAGATTGTATTGCTACATTTTGTTACATTTTGTTTTGTGGTTGTATTATTCATTGGGACTCAATCCCACTGAAGGGAGGCTGGAATGTCTAATTCAAGTCACCTTTAGTATGAGTTTATATAAATTTACAAAACATTAACAACAAATATTAACAAAACTTCTGTTTCAGCCACAACTATTAACAATGCAGCATTTAAAAAGACAAGTCAGTGAAGGCCTGGTTTGACAGTCACAACTGTTAACAATACAGCATTTAAAAAGACAAGTCAGTGAAGGCCTGGTTTGACAGTCAAGGACCTATGCTATAATGTCTCACTGCATTGAAGTCATATACAGTAAGGTGACTGGTAACCTATAAATACCAAAGTCATTGAAAAGTTTGTACAAAATCCCCAGTTTCCTGATTACCGACTAATTTATATTTCAGTTCAGTGAAATCTCTTAGCTGGTCTTGTGGATATAAAGATCTTAGATTTTCATACCATATAGTGTAAAATTTTCATGGGGGTTTAATTTTCTTTTTTTGCGACCAAGTAGCTAATCACAAATTTAAGACCCGCTAAAAAAACTTCTGTTACACTGTACAAGACTATGCTGGTTGATCTTTACAGGTGCAGCAACAGCGAATTTTTCACTCCGCAAATATGTGTACAAGGTACAGAATGGCGAAAAATTAGCCTTGCAGAAATTTTCCGCTATACAGTACTTGTTCATAGACAATTGCAGTGCTGAATTTGCCCCAACTAATTTTTGGTACAAAAGTCATCATTTGGCAGAGTTTTTTTATTTTGTCAGTCTGTTATGCCTCAGGTTACCAGAATTTTTAGAAAGGAAGTAATTATTGGCTGGAGAGGGTGTATTCTCTAGAGTGATTTTAGAGTCTTTTTGATGAATCATAGTGGCATGAACTAAGTTGTGATACAATGTCATGCCATCTTCCATGGTTCATTCGATGCTGTTAAAGGCAGACTGTCATCCCGACTTGCAGTGAGTGTGGTACATACTCCAGGCCTTGAATGAATTGTTAAGAATGACATTGCAATTGGAGGGGGGGGGGGAAGGGGGAATATCAGAAATTATTTATCTTGTCTCTTCATCCCAAAAAGTACACTAATACATGTAGTTGCAAACATTTGTGATTGGTCTGCCTGCTTTAGTTGCCATGACAGCGGGCAAAGGCAGAATAAACCTTAAACTGCATGTATAAAGATCAGGGGCAGTTCTCCAGTATTTTGGACCACTGGCCTTTTTTGGATTGTTGGTTTTAAATGTATTGTAGTAGCCAGGACCTCCCTGTTAAACCCTCATTTTCTTATAAAAATTATCAAATCCTGGTATCTTCTGGGGGCCATTCTAATACAAGTTGCAGGCTGCAAGTGGCCTGGATTTCACCACTTGTGTCAACCCAGGATAGAGGTACTCAGATTGGTCAATAGCATTGGTCAATGGCATTTAAAGATCAGTACAAGACAGTTTCACAGCAGAGTAGCCGAGCAGAGAGATAACAAGCAATATAACATGTACAGATTCTCAAATACATGAAGGTTTACAGCAGATTGTTTGGAAAGGGCTAGCAATCTGGTATAGTGTTGTAAGCCTAGAGGATAAGTCTTGGGCAGTGAAGCTGCTTTGTAGCAGGTGCGTGGTTCTGGGGAGTGAAAAAGAGTTGAAAAGTAAACTTCGTGGGAAGAATTTGAACTGATCACTTGAGACTATGACATCATCCCTTTAACCATATTACAAGGTATGGAGCTATGAAGGATTATATACTATTTAGGATACCTGCTTCAGAGGCACTTCATTGCCCTAAGGATGGCATATGCTTCCAAATTTGCATGTGCTATTTAGGTATGAGAACCTTTGCTCTTCCTGACCAGTCATGGGCATAACTCATAGTTGAACAGTGTTTAAATTTCATCCCTTTGGAGCTCTATATACTAATGTACCAATCAGTCTTTACACAAGATGCCTGTGGCTAAACCAGAAAAGGCAAAAAATATTCTATTTTAAAAAGCTGCTGTTCTATGTGATGCTCTCTTGAATATCACTCATACTGTGTAATATTTTTTTATTTCTACTATCTTCTTTGTAAGATATCAGTCATACTTGATTTTAAGGGTTGTCTCTGCCATTGTTTTCTTTACCAAGAGTAACAAATACAGACTAAAACAACCATGTTATGACCAACGTTGTCCTGGGATTTGCCTTGGCTATAAACTTGTGACTGTGAAACGGACTTCACAGTTCCTAATGTTAGCATGATTATTGATACATCTGAATGGATAGCCGCAACATGCTTTTTGTGTCAACATCAGAATTAGCTATTGACTTGTGGCCATTATGCTAATTAATGAAGGAAATGTCATGTGCCTTATCTTTTCTCATCACAAGTTATGGTTGTCTTAAAGGTCCCCCTCCCCCTCCTCTCTTCCATGACTTCCTTCAGCTTTGTACAGGAAAGGAGAAGTGACCATTGCCTTTTATAATACTTCAGTTAACAAAGTCTGTATTTTGTCCATTCTATGTTACATAAGGGATGTGAAATCACATGGTTTGTCAATCTGTAAGGAGCTTAATGCCAGTTTTGGTCATTAACAGGGCAGTAACTATCATAAGTGTAGGAGGTTGGGAAGGATTAGTTAGATGAGGTTTTACGGCTCAGTTTGTAACCAGTTGGTTTAAAGGGAAATATTGCGTTTAAAATGCACCAGCATGGCATACAAAGAAAATACCTTGAATCATTACTTATCCATTCCGTCTCACCAATAAACTCAAGCAATAGCTTTATCTCCTGAAAATGTTATGCATTTACAAGAGTGACGGAAGTTGCATCATTTGAATTTTTGAAAGTTTGGGTAAACAAATTACTTTTGTGCCACAAATAACCGAATAACTTCCTGTAAGAGCCTTATTTATTAAAAACAAAGTTACCATGCCAGCTTATGTTGAAATGCCTATCATTCTGTATCTATTAGTATTGGATTAAAAAATTTGTAAATTTTCAGTAAAATGAACGCAATATTTCCCTTTTAAGTCGGGCTGGCCATGGCCTTTTTTCCAGCTGTGGCTCACTGGCTTGTTTTCCCTACTCCATTACTTATGCTGAGCACCAAGCACAATGGAGGTTGGGAAGGGGGTTGCTACTACCTCTCCCTATTTTCCTGGCAAACATGAAGTGCAATTCCAGCAAATATTCTACAGCCCCCCAGTTGGGAAATATCTCATACACATATGGAAAGGCTTTGGCAAGTTTAATTGATGTTTTAATGATGCCAGTGTACCTTTGACTGTAATCAGCTAGTTCAGAGTTACTGCTGCTCATGCACAGTGGAATCTCATCATAGGTCGAAACTGGGCCATAAAACCGCATCTAACTAACTAACCTATGGGTACATAATGCAGTTATATATAAGTGACATTATAAGTTACACTAAGTTACATTGTTCTAATTGTGCTCTCAGATACACTTACAAATTTTAACGAAAGACTTTCAACAAAACATTGAGTTATTGTTTGATACAGTGCATAGTTTACAAACTTAAGCACATGCATTTTGTACTCGTATGACTTATGACCTGAAGCTTCTGTGCATACCTAGTGATAACTCTGAACTTGAACTGGCTTATTACTTAAGTGTTAAATCTAACCTTTTTGTACCATCCAAAACTGTACAGAAAATCCTTGTGGGAGGCCATACTTGTCTTTAGACTTCATGTACAGGCATTGTTTCAACTTTAACATGAAGGTTTCCATTTTGGGACAGAGGTACACTAGGGTTTGTTCTATATATATTATATTTGATTATAGCATCATGGGAAACTCTGGTAAATTTGAAAGTTTTTATTAGTTCTGGATACAAAAAATGCCTGAGCTTAGTGTCAAGTTTAAAATCCTAGTCATGATTCGAGGAAGAATTTAAAATAAGTAAAAAAGGGAGAACTTAAGAGTAAAATTATTGAAAATAAATTTAAATAGAACTTAAGCAGTTGTGGGCCTATACTCAGGGACACTCATGAGGATTCAGAAACCTTAAGTGAGGACCAAATTTTTAGGGGATGGGAGACTGAGGATTCAGAAAATGTACAGTAGACCAAGGTACAAGTTTACAGTGCATTTGGCAGTAAGCTTGGAGGGAGAAAACCCTGACTCCCTTTAGATATGGGCCTGGATTATTTGGGTAGGCCTACTTCATACTTAATGGTTTTTAATCAAGAACTGTATTAATATGGAAAACAGTGAAAACAAGAGTTTACTTTGAATGAGAAGCCATGCATGGAAAAGTCTTAGAAATGTCAGAGATTTTGAAGCATTTGTGTTCTGGTAAAAGACAGTATGAATTCAAGTGCAGTCATTTGAGCGTGAGTGAATTAGACTAATGTATTCAGCTCCTACTTTCCTCCCCTATTACTACTATTGGACAGTCCATATACTGTGGAATGATCACTGACAATGAAAATCCTACCCAAATTAGGTGGCACCCTACGCACATCCTTGCTGCTTCTAAGTTGCTCCCCTTGTTTCATTGTCAGCGGACTATTGTTGAAATACAACTTTGTCAACTCCATTGCAGGATAACAGTGGTTGTCCATGGAGTTGTAAAATTGGATAATTAATCTATGCTTTCTACTCCATACCCCTATTTTAAGTCTAACCTGCCAGCAACAACCTGCCGGCAAATGTTGGTAGAGTGCTAGAGCAGTAGCAACATAACTTTACAGAGGGCACCCAACACTTTTCCCTTTCTGTCAGGTGTGAAAGATTATCACATAATTTTCCAGTTTCTTTTAACATATGATTGGAATTATTATGGTTGTAAAGGGAAGTTCCTGCAGGTAAAACAGGATGCTATTAATGTATCAGTTTGTAATTCACAGTGATTGCCAGGTAATTGCATATGTTGTTGACAGTTGTTCCATAGCTGTCTGTCAAAAATAGATTAAGTCTCCCAAAAGTATAAAATTCATTTCAAAAGACCTTTAAAACCTCAAGAGATAACTGATGTGATCAG
The DNA here is from genome assembly GCA_009936505.3 of Holothuria glaberrima. Classification (NCBI taxonomy): domain Eukaryota; kingdom Metazoa; phylum Echinodermata; class Holothuroidea; order Aspidochirotida; family Holothuriidae; genus Holothuria; species Holothuria glaberrima. The sequence continues at coordinate 14,406 of WURT03532106.1, read as the reverse complement.
CTGTCTGAAATATTTGAATTTTATTTTCCCTCTGTTCTTTTTTTAAAATACCTTCAGAACAAGAGTTGATGTTAGTGCCTACTTTTCTTTAGGGCATTTTCAAAGGTCCCTAAAAAGCTCTTTACGTGTTTCTTAATTCCTAGACATGTCTTGGAAGAGAGTACCCAGTCGGGGACAGAGGGCTCCCATCACTTCATAATGGAACAGACTTTGCATTATACAATTAGATGTGGTTGTTAAGGTCTTGACTTTTTATTCTTTAAAATTGTGGTCCTTGACCAAAACCAGTCTAGGAAAACCTTTTCACCTAAGGACAAATTTATTAAACACTGATGTTCTCATGAGACATTTTTTGCCTTGTTTGGCTTGTCAGAATTCTAATTTTTGTCTTTTAGTGATAGTATGTTTGGTGAATCAACAGCTAGGGAGGGATTGAAGACTTTGTTGTAATCAAAAGTTATAGCTGCAGTGACCTTTGTGCACTTTCAGTTTGTTGTGAAGATAAAAAATCATAAACCAGAACAACATACCACAGAGGGGGATGGTAGTATGAGAAAGGAAAGCTTAGGAATAAAAGTATTAAATTCTCTTTAAAGACATAAGCTCATTTTTCCAAAGTGTATTTTTAGTGTGGGGGTATGAAAATTCTCAGTTGGTGCATGATCTTTGATTGACAGCCAAGTTTAAAAATTCAAAATATGAAAAGTGCACATTCCACACAATGCAGAGAGAGTGCTTGGACTTCACATTATAGCCTTGTATGCTCTCCAAGACTTGACCTTAGGCAAAAATAAGTTGGTGTCTGCACAAGGAGGAGCTTTATACAGTTGTGCAAGGGGCTACAAGTTGCATAGTTGGGAGATGGAATTGTCTGGGATGACGAGATTAAACCCAAGTTATGGGAAAAGAACCAGAGGAGAGTTCTAGTTCCTTATATTTCTCCTGAGTTCCTACAAGTAGGAAGTGATCAAAATTTTGTATCAATAATAGTTGTATTTTTGAAGTTGTTGTTTTTCCCCTCAAACTGCTTGATGTGAACTTTGTGTTATGAAAGTTCTGACCTAATTGGAAGGTAAACCTAAAAATCCAGTCTATCGATTGTGCAGACATCTGTGCAATAAAACAGCATAGCCATTGGTTGACAATTATAACTGAATCAACAGAGAGCTGCTCCAAAACCTGTTAGTAAGTTTGTGCTATTCAATGTGACCCATGTATATATGAGCACACTGTTCCATTAATGAATTGATTCATGGATGGACATGAACAGTCCAGTGATGATAAATGTGTATCATCCCTGGACCGTCCATGATATGACCTATCAGTTTTATATTATTCTCTTATTTTTTTTCTTTTATATTTTTGGGTGTGGTAATATCTGATTTCAGCATAGAATAATGTTCTAAACATGGTGACCAAATATTCCATTTATAGATAGTATTTGGGTAAAAATGTGTCTGGTATTGCAATTTATCAAAGATACTACAAAACCTTATTTCAGGATGATGAAGAAGGTCCGTTGGCTGAGGATTCGATGGATGAAGATACATCAGACACAGATGAGGGTGGAAACAGAATCATCCAGGGTTCCTACAACTTTGCATCTCCTGACAGCCAAGACAGTGATGGAGTTACATCAGATGTCCAATATAGGGTAGAGATTGCAGATTTGAAAGTTCAACTGAAAGAATTTGAACTGAAGGCTGCACAGAACGAAACAGAGATTGCCAGATTGAAAATTCAGGTGAGGGGATGAAAGTATATTTGAAACCAATATTTGCTTGCAGTAGTACAGTATAGATTTTTTATAGACAAACCATCAGTCAGAGTTTTAAGTTAGTTCTGAGAATTGCCACAATTGTCACAATTCCTATTAAGCAAAATCAATGACAGATTTCCAGTTTGGCAGACATCTCTGTAATAAAACGTCAACATGGTCATTGATTGACAAAGTACAACTGTAGCAACATGTAATCAGGGAGACAGTGCAAAACTTGTTAGTAAGTTTGTGCTAATCAACATTACACTGATAACAAGTATTTTGATAGCTTTTTATCAGTGCTGGGTCCTATTATCCATAGAGAAGCGGGGACTATTGGATCGCGTCAAGAATTGTGTACAATGAACTGGAGCCCAGTTGTGAAATTATGGTCAGGTACAGTTCCTGGGTACGTGACAGGTTATGTGTTTGGGGTACCCAGGTATGAATTTTTTACCATCAAAACACTAAATAATACTGTTTCAGTTGATAGATTTTTGATGAAATCAACCTCACTCAAAGCTCCAAAATGACCCAAAGTTATGTAGATAAATCCACTCACACTGGCAAGACCTTGAAAGAAACCTGTTTTTGACCTTTCTTTACAAAAAAAATTTTTACAATAGTGTACTTCAAATCACAACTTTCTCAACTTCTTCAATTCTGCATTCGATAGTAATCTTATGTACCATAATAGTATCAAAATCTAAAATTTGCTACTGGCCTAAACCTGCCAGAATAAAATCTGTCCCACCCAACCTGCAGTGCTTTTATTTGGTCTGAAAAAACTTTTGTGCATATCAAACAATGATTCCACCAGTACTAGAACAGAAAAGATCCTGTACTCCATGGATTGAAGGCAGGCTTGTTTCTGCCTGTTCAAGGAAAAAAAAAAGAGAAACGTGTATTGAATTAGTTGTGTTTTCCTCACATATCATCCACATACTAAGCCATGCATGGCGTATAGTAGTAAACATGATGAATAGCTCTACGTGTTTGACTGCATTTTGCTGCAACATCTGTTTGTTCTGAAGTCTCTATGTTCTAACAAGTTTACATTAATGTCATTGTTGGGATTAGGGTTAGGTTTGGGTTAGGTTTGTTCCGATGGAAGTATTAGGGTTACGTAGTTATGTTGGAATACAGAGTTAGTTAGATGAGGTTTACAAGATACTGGAACATAGAGACATTGGAACATTGAGGATTTGAGGTGTAACCCACTTGAGGTACAACTGTATCAAAATTTCATGAAACAGGCTATTGGCAGCACATTCCATGAATTCCTAATTTCATAAATCTTAAATGTACAAGGCTTAGTTTATAAGTCTATACATATTTACATGGATGTTTTAAAAAAGCACTTTCCATTACCAGTACAAAATATCAGGTAACAACTAGAATTTTTGGCACTACAGGCAGCGATTGAAAGCATGCAGTACTTCCATGTAACATGCCCAGCATTCTTGGGAGTATGTACATGAACTTCTCTGCAGAGCTTGTGTATGGTCTAATGCAGGGATGTCTGCATGTGATGACGGACGTACAGATGCACTAACTTAAGTGTGCTTACACCCTGCATTTGAGTATTTCACTTAAACTTTTCAACAGAACATGGCCATACCAAGAGGTATTAGTGTGTTTGCCTTTATTACAGGCCTATACCAAAGGTACAGTTATTAACTGCAAATTCATTTCACTCTCTCCTTTATGAAAAAGTTTGGAGACGGATGACGAGCTTTTGTTTATTTTGCATCAGTTGAGTGTAAAAAAGAATGCCGTAAATGAAAAAGAAATGTATCGGAGACAGCAAAAAGAAGAAGAAAAATTATGCAAAGGAACTTGTGTTTAATTTTTCCAACAACAAGTTATTGTCATTTTTTTAATTCTCACTATAGCATCCTCTCACATAAAAAAATTCAGCAGTAATATTTTGTGATATATTGTACAGTGTACAGCAGAAGTAAACCTTATCGGTGATGTTCATATCCATCACGCCTTTCTTGGCGATATGACAGTGGGTCAGGCATGAAGGCTGCAGTACAAAGGAAGTATTTTCTGGTTGTATTAAATTGGCGATTAGTTGCTTGACCATGAAAAGGGTAGAAAATTAGACTCCCATGAAAATTTTCACTATTCAGTACATGGCTATATGTCTTGTGATAGCAGCAGTCCACGGTTACCGCCTGCAAAACAGAAGGTACACGAGACCGAAGGTCCACGAGACCGAAGGCCCTCGAGACCGAAAGTGAATTTAAGTCTGCGACATTGAAGGTCCGCGTACGGAAAATGAATTAAGGTCTGCGAGATTGAAGGTCTGTTATACCATAAGTGAATTAGAGATAGGGTTAAACGGTAGGGTTAGGGGGTTAGGGTTTCGGGACCGTTTGAATTTATGGGGCTGTTTCTGAACTTATGGGATATTTATTGAACCAAAGCAAGTGACCTCATGACCTTGTAAAGTACTTTTAATGTTTTTTGTCCTCCAATAAGTTCATTTTTTCAACCGTCCCATAAGTTCCAAAAGAATTCAAAAAAAAAAAAAGGAAAATTTCAGGAGTTCAATAAATGTCCCAGAAGTTCAGAAACAGCTTCGGTCTTGCGGGAAACCCACACAGACCACAGCCCACCTGCCACATAGCTATGCATATCAGTAAGGGCTTCACTATTCCAAGGTTGTGCTGTTATTTCCCTAAGTTAATGCAATGCATATGAATTGCTCAGTGAGTCTGTGTGTGCATGTTAATATGCAGGCAGTATTCATGATATACTGTATACAAATATTACTGGGCAAAGGCCAGAAAATAAATGAGATTCTGCTATGGATGTAATCTGGAGAAGAATGAGGGACAAAAGTACCTAAACATATTTGGACTGATGTTGGTGTACATTTCAATAGAGTCCTCATGTGAACATGTTTTAGTGTGGGTTTAAGTTTGGTTATTCACTACAATTTTAAACCAGGTGCTTAACTTTCAAACCAGGCAAAAATTTTTCAAACTGGGCACTGAGAAGCAAAATCAAATTCATCCCGAGCACACCACCCAGTTAAAATGGGCTGGGTAGGGCCCTGTATTAAATGACATTTCATGAAGCATCTAATGAAACAATTTTCGGAAGACTGTTGTTAAGAAATTTCTTCGAACCTGTCTGCATTGAGAAATATTTCAAAGGACAATAGTGATAATAAAGAGCAGCATTACAGGAGGATCCTTGTTCATGGCTCAAGTCTTGTAACTTATATGACTCTGAGTCTAAACAGTGGCATTTCACGTCCTCTGCACCAATAAAAAATGAAGGACTCGTTAGTCAGCTTCAGCTAAAACATTTGTTTCGGATTGTAAATGTCCTGCTCTGTTTGAAGAGTACAATTGATCACATTTCCTGTAAAAATTTCTCTGACTGAGGGCAAAGGAAGGCTTTTGTAATTGGTATCTATAATCTAGCTATAGAAGTTTGCTTGATTTCCTTGCATTTATGGTAAACTTAAACTTGTCTACAACTATTTTAAGAAAAGTGTCCTGTAGGATTTGGCCAACTTGGTTTCTCATAAATCAATAGCAGTCGCAGTGGAGTGATTTTGGAAACAAATCAATTTAATAGCGTGAGGTTTCGCAAGCCACTGAATGCCAGTAAAGTTCTGTTGGGAGTCTGTGGCGCAGTTTAAGTGTTGAAGTCATGCTGTTAAATTCAGTGAAAGGAGAGATTTCATACACTTGCAGGATGTCCACACTTAAAATGACCATGAGTGCTACCTGCTTCTGTCATGTTTAATGAAATCTCAAAATTTTGGACATTTCCAAACAATGAAAGATACTCCAGATTCTCATGTGAAATATAGTTTCCTACAAAGTGTATTTAAAACTTTCAGTCTCAAATGCATATTAGCAAAAATGGTTGTATTCTGGAAGCTTGTATTAGTTTTAAAAGTGTACATTGTTTAAGCTTCATGGATCTTTTACATGGGTCTGTCTTAGGAAGATGGAAAAAGCCCTACTTGTAGAGACTTATGTGCAAGTATGTTTTTTTACCAGACACTTCGTACTTTTGTCATAATATACCAAAGTTTGTCATTTATGCAATAAGTGAAATTTCTTGGATATTTATGTTCACTGGGTTGGATATGGGGTAGTAAGAATAGACTGGCAGGAGTTCTTTCTACTTAGGGGAGGGGAGAGTATTTTTTCTCAAGATTTTAACGGGTGCTTGCCCAAAAATAGCATAAATTTTGCTCTAAAATACAACATGTTTTGGCAGGATAGGCCTCCCCCATCACCTGTATACTGGTAGCAGTAAGTACAATTACAACTTTACCTATATATGTTTACTTTTGATGTAAGGAGTGTTCTTTGGAATGTTTGCACTGCTGTATTAGATACCAAAGGGGGACCGCCATGTGCTAATATATTTGAGACCCTAATCTGTGGCAATGTTCATACAGTCTTACCACACTTAGTTGCTGAGGGGGCCCCAATGGCTTGGGAGCCCCTTCGCAGTGGCTATTGTTTCTCGTGGGTAATGTGGCACGCAAAGTATGAGATATACAAGTAGGCCTATGTACTAAATGGATTTTGTTTCTAGGCACAGATAAAGCGTGAGCCTAAATCAAAAGTAAACAACCTTTCCATAGTTTGAAGTTGTCAATGAAAAGGCTACTTACTGTTCATTAGGCCTCATGTTTGAGCGGTTTATCAGAGAAAACATTTTTAATTGTGTCTTCTAACTTTAGAAGTGACTAGCTATTTCCTGAAAGGGACTATTTCGTGAATTTTTAGGATTACAGGAAGTCTTCAAGCAGGTTGAATACAAAGATAAAACTGGTGAGAAACTAGGTCGTTAATAATCTCATTTCCTTCGTTGCTACCTTTGTCTTTTCTTTCACTTGCTGCCCTGAGAATGGATAACTTTACTACCAAAGGGGTAATTTATTTTCTGACTCTAAATAGGATACACCAAATAGCCCGATAGAATACAACAGTTTGAGAGATCTCATTACCTAGTTTTCTACTCTTAAATGTTGTTTTAATTCATCTGAAATGTTTCTCTTTTCTCCACCTCGCGGAATCTACGTAAAATCAGTGACAACATAGTGCAGCTGCTCTGTACAACAGTGCTAATGGTCCCCTTAGGCAATTCTGCTGACGCAACGACCAGCAACAGGGTGACTACAGTGCAGCCACATTCTTGTCAAACAGTTTTCTACCCGTTGGTTGTTTTTGGGGAATGAAATTGATCAGCTGTATATGTTTTTTGGTATAAATTGTGAAATACACATGGTTTGTTTGTGGCAGGTGGTTCGCTATATGTCTGGCAATAACAACTGATGGCTTAGTCAACCATGCAGTAACCAGTGGGTGAGAGAACTTCATCCAGGCATGATTTCTGCGCATTAAATTTCATCTGTGTCATGTCAATGTTTAGTATAATGCAGTATCTAGGTGTTGTCTTATTCAGGAAGCAATGCTTAAAAGTGAATATAAATCATTGTTCAAAGTTGCGCTGCAGATTTTGTCCTCTTACCACAAAAGGAAGAAAATCGGTAGATGTGGACTGAAAACGGTGTCATAGTTACATTTCTTTTTTCTAGGTTTTTTCTTCCCCTTTTGTCTCTCTTTTTTCTTATCAAAATAGTAGAATGTGATGAAGATGGGAGTGTGT
>WURT03531996.1:6389-21326 GCA_009936505.3 Holothuria glaberrima | reverse complement strand
TTGTTGAGATGTATCAAATCATATCATAATGCTAAAAAATGACTATATGTTCACCTTGGTTTCTGTCACAGGTATAGTGATCACTGGCGATTTGCTATACAAAGACTGGCCTTCCTAGCTGCTCTTATCGTATACTTGGAGACAGGCAAACTTGTTACCAGGGATGAAGTGGCACAGATCCTTGGCAGTACGTACTTCAAACCTAATTCATTCATAATTAAGTAGTGCAACACATTAAGTCTAAGTAATTACTGGTACAGATGTTGACCTTTATAAAGCTATGACCTACATCGGTTTATTTATGAACGTAGGTTTATTTATGAACGTAGATCTGTGCATACTTGGTAGCCATGGAATTAATTACTGCATTCTTTTTTTGCCGATTTTTAATTCTTCACACACTTCTAACAGTCCTTAACAGAGTAGCTCATTAGAGGTTGAAATGTGAATAATACAACAAAGATAAATTAAATTGGAAGTGGTTGAGAAGTGTATGAATAACACAAATAGATAAATAGAAGATATAAAAATAAAGTATCTATACAATGCACTCTATGTAAACCCCCCCTCTCTGCCAACCCCCCCCCTTTTCCAAGGAACGTCAATCCCTGTAGAAGAGATGTGAAAACCTCCCATCATATGTTTCTTTTCTTCACCTCCACTCCCCCTTTGTATCTACCTAACCTCTTAGGAAGCACCAGTCCAACAGCTAATGAGGCTGCTAGGTTATTTCTCAGTCTTTTTTCTCAGGCCATACTTTTGGCATTATTTCATGTCTTTCACCCTGTTTTCATTCTTTCAGTGTAATTTTATAGCATAATTATTTTGTTGGCATGTCAAAGGTTAGTATACACTTAAAATGAACCAAAACCGCTGTACTTTGGAGTTGTGTACGGGAATATGTAAGGGTTTTGCTGGTATATCCCATCACAGCCTTCCAATTCTGGTGGCCCCCAATCTTCCTTAGGCAGTCAGTCTCCTTATTAAACTACACAATGGACAAACCTACCTTTTGCAAATCTTGGCTGTGAACCTCCATCATGGTCAGGAGTCATTTTTAAGCAATGAAAACACCCTTATGACTTCAACTTTCTCCTCAGTTCCTTGAGTTTGAAAAAATAAAAATAAAACTGTGCATTATCTTGAGTTGTGCATTCATTTAGTTTCAAAGATTTAATTTTGGTGTAAAAGTTCATCTTTAGGATTGTGGTTTCAGTCTCTCAAATGATAAGTTCTGTTTTTTCAAGTGATGTGACCAATTTTTCAAACTTTGATTTAATTTTAGTTGCTGTGAAGAAAGAAGATGGATTCCATATTGATCTTGAAGACTTCCTGCACGGACTTTTGACATTAGCCAATGAGATGGTAAGCAGTTTTGTCGTTTGTGTTTCGTTGGCTGTTCAGTTTGTGAACTTAAGCTTGTTGCATAATGTCTTTAAACAGAATTTGTTCATTTCATCCATGTAAAGTCTGAGTTGGTTTGCCATGGTTATTGTATGAAGTGTTCTTTTTTTTTTTTTACAAAATTTGGTCATTTCATCCAAGTAAAGTCATAGTTGGGTTGCCATGGTTACTATATGAAGTGATCTTGTTTTTTTTTGGTGGGGGTGGATAGTTGGGATTGGGAGAGGAAGATGTTACATGTCAATTTGAATGGCTAATTTCCCTTCTAAATGATTAAAAGTCTCACAGCAAAGTTTATTTTTATATTCTGCTGTACTACTGAACTACATGTCCCTAGTCTTCATATGTCATTGATAAATCCAGTATTTTATTAAACACCCAAAAGAAAATTCCAGTTAGTTAACAGCCATTTGGTGTCACGTTTTGTTGGGTTTTCAATGGTTTTAAACTGGTTTTTTCAGGTACCTGTTGAAACCCAGCACCATATACCTGTTTCTTGACTGGAAAATTCTCTTGGGCATAAATTTCAATATCTGTGTAGTTTGATCTCACCTCCTTAAAAGCAAAATGACTTAGTATCCTTTTAAGGGATGCAACTGGAAGCTTCCAATGGGGAGACAAAAATTGTGTGCCATTTTCCTACACATGATATACAATATACCTCTAGATTCTTTCCACAAAGTATTATGTGATTAAATCTTGAAGTACAGAACCACAGTGAGATGGTAGAATGGTACTTCATGTAACATGTAGGACCTTTCTGTGTTGAAGGGACTTTTGCTTGAAATGTTAAACATGTTTGCCTGAAATGTAGTACGTATTTAGCGTAAAAGATAGCATGAATTTTGCCCCCAAAATAGCAAATTTACTGCCCAAATAGGGAGGTGGGGAAGGAGGGGTGGGGGAGGAGTTGTAGCCTTTCAGCTGCTTGTCTCATATACCTGTAGTCATAAACACTGAAATTTCTGCAATTTTAGTCATTACCCCCTGATATAGAGGGAATGTGTACCTCTAGGTGTTTCAAGAAAGTTCTCAGCCAAAGTGAGATTATAAAACTGTATTCAAGAAACAGTAAAATTCTTTCATTTGACATCACTAATGTAGCAATGATATTTTGAATACACATGGGGCTCATTTATCACTCACATAATGTTTGAAAATCAAAGCAATGTTATCAGGACATTCTAAAGAATGACACCCTAGACCAGTGCAGGACAGTCTATATATTAATGTAGTCTATGGTGAAATTGATATTTCCACTTTTCTTCTTTAGAGTCGCCTGGCAGTAAACAGTGTGACAGCTGGGGATTTTGAGAGGCCGCTCACGATCTCAGCCTTTTTAAATGAGCTAGACTCTGGATTTCGTCTCCTGAATTTAAAGAATGATAGTCTCAGAAAGCGTTATGATGGCTTGAAGTATGACGTCAAAAAGGTGGAAGAAGTTGTCTATGATATTTCTATCCGAGGACTGAACAGCAAGGCGAGAAGTAATCCACCAGAGGAGGGATGAAATTCGTAAGACATATCATCGTTTGAGAACAGTGATACATCATTTGAGAGCAGTTGTCTAATAACAGCTCAACATTTTCCTTTCCAGAAGAGTGTTGTCTCTAATCTCAATATGTGGATGAAATGGTACCCACCAATAGCTACTGATGAAAAACTTCATATAAATCTACATATATTTGTAGTACATATCATATCATTACAAGAGGGGTTGCCATTCAATGATTTGTCACAATAAAGAAATGCAACATGCAAGTTAGTGGTGCCAGGTGCGGTTTTAATTGATCTTTGTCCGGAAGTGTTTGAAGGTCTTGTGAACTGGAAGGTTCTACAACTCTGGCTAGCATGTATGCTAATGAAACCATGGTTGATTGTGATTCTCCATGCTAGTTCATATTTATGCATGAGAAATTTGCAGTATATTGCACTATATTTATCAATTAAGTTGAATGGCAATTCTCTTCATCCCAGACAGTTTCAGTTCTCTCAACTAAGCAACTTGTAGCTCCTCCCATAACTGTATAAAGCTCCTCCTTATGCAGACACAAACCTGTTATATTCCTTAAGACCATGTCCTGGTGAGCATACAAGGCTATAATGTGTAATCCAAGCACTTTCTCTACACTGTGTGGAATGTGAGCTGTCTGCATCATCTGAATTTTCAAACTCTTGATGTCAATCAAAGAGCAGTAACCAGCTGAGGATTTTGATACTCCCACACTAAAAATATACTTTGGGGTGATGAGTGATCGTCTTTAAGGGAGTGTTTGCTCACAGCAAAGCTAAAAGGTGTGTCGTTTGCTACATTTGATGCTTGCATCACATTTTGTTGATAAAACTAATAAACTTCTGTATGACCATCACTAGTCCAAGATTCTCATCTTTAAATACCAGGCCAAAGTGAGAATTTATGGAATAAGAGAATGAAAAGAGAGAGCGTATTTGAAGCTGCAATGTTTGTGAATGAGGTAGAGGTATGGGTGGGGGGGGGGGGGGAGGGAGGGAAGGAGGGAGAAGAGTAATACCAACTTGGGTATGGAACTGTAATGACTGCCTTCTTCCAGGGTTGTTGTAAGCGCAGTGGGAGGGGTGCTTGATAAAGTGGACTGAGAGTGGAAGGGGAACCATACTGAAGAGAAGCCTTTTGACTGGACATGGTTTGACAATGTCAACCATTTATAAGGAAACCCAAATAAAAAAAGAAAATAATAAAATGTACATCAAAATTCCTTTAAATGTTTCTCTTGTATTTATTTCATGTTTTTTGTCTAACACTAAATTGCATTTATTTCTTAAAAGTTTCATGTTTCAGAATGGTGGTTCACAGTGACTTGCAACAGAATACAAAACAAAATTTGAGAAAAAGTCTAAAAAAGGTAGTAAATAGGTCAAAACATAAAAGTTGGTTAAAGTGTAACCACTTGAGAAAGAGTTGAAGGGTCTTTAACAAGACTGCAAAATCCAAGACTATAAACCAAAAGTCTCCTAGTCCTTAATTTACATTTTCCTGGAAATCATTTGAAAACCTTGGAATAACATTTTTAACTGTCCTTATCATATCATATTTCACTGTAGGTGAGAGTCAAGTGAAAATGTGTCATGACATTTGATACATATTTCTAGGATAATGGTTCAGTTCATAGTTATTTCAGTGTTGTGTCATTGGCAGGTATGTAATCAATGTGACTTGAGCCACAACCCTCTAAAGCAGCCTGCCTTGACAAATTCTTGGGCATTTTCCCCTATTGAAATTACATATTGATTTGAGTCCACGACTTCAGTCACTAAAATACCTGCATTTCACTATTTGACACAAAAAATTATTTTGTTACAACTCCAGAACTAAATGCTTTATCTAATTAATTACCTCTCACCACACAGCTCTTAAATAGGTGTATTGTAATGTACCCTGTAATTTGGGTAGAGTAAATAACTGAAGCCTGGTGGAAAGATTGCCTGTTGGACAGGTTACTGTTGACAAGGGACAATATACACAGATCTCTTCAGAATAATTAAATTCCTTAAAATCAATGCCTTAGAAATGCAAATACTATTACAACCAAATTTTAATAACCACTGGTCATAGGATAAACTACTTCAGGAAGGAGGGTCCTGTTGAGTAAAAACACTTGTTTATTAGGCTATTTTAATATGATATTACAGGGCTCACTGGGATTTACAAGTGCTTCTTTGCACATTCTTTACAGTTTAAGTATAAATATATTTGTATGTGTTGTCTAAAGTATGTAAAAGAATATAGCTCTTACATATAGGGGTTAAAAACAATGATCAAAAATTTTTACTTCCATATTCTTGCATTTTGTGATTTCTCTTCCCATACAGTTCTGATTCTCTCACCTAAGTTACTTCTAGCCCTTCCCAAAACTTGTCTTTAGCTGCTCCTTGTGCAGACACAAATCTAGTTTATTGCTTTAGGGCATATCCTAGTGAGGACACAAGGCCCTTATGTATAATCAGAACACTCTTGATGCATGGTGTGTGTAATGTGAGCTACTCTGTATCATTTGAATTTAATGTCAATCCAAGAGCAGTGGGGTGATGAGTGTCTGTCTTTAATACCTTCTGAGTAAGATTATCCTTTCATCTTTGTGCTGCCACTGGAAACTGACGTGTATGCTGATCTGGTTAAAGAACCTTTAGTAAGGGGAAGTTTGTAAATAAAGTCTGCATTGATGCTAGATAAGGCAGATTAGATCTACACTGCACATTCTTGACATAAGTACAGATTATCTATTAACCTGCCACATTTAACCATACTCATACTTAGTTCCTGTGGACATTCAGACAAAGTACATTATCTTAGTCTCATTACTTAAACTGGCTCAGATTCAACAGGGTGGGGATGAATGATAATATTGTAACACTCATCAAGTCAACATCTTTGGCTAGCTAGGGATTTTACTTTAAAGGCCAGATACAATCACCCCAACTTTAATCTGTATGCCCTGGTACTCTAATTCATGAATGGCCCCTGTAAATCATGTGACAATTATTGAATTCATCCTGAAAGACTATTTGCTTCACCTCCAACTTGCAATAATTTCTGGAATATGACAGAAAGTTGTAAAAGGAGATGTTACATTTAGCTTGTGTTTCAAACATAGCAGAAAGACTGCTTTACCTTGTACATGCTGACACAGATGCCTCAAGCAGACTCTCAAATACCAATTATGCATTTGTCAGTTGTAACCATGCCCCCCCCCACCCCAATAATCAAGCAACAGCAGTGCCATTGCAACTCTTTTGCTAGGGATCTGATGACTATTTGGTCCCAGTTACACTGGAAATGTGACATTACTTTTAGCCAGGATAAACTTTGTGAGAAATGGGCTGGCAAAATTGCAGGAATTTGGAAGGAATTTTCCTGCCTTTCCTTTCAAACAGTGCAGGGATTTGGCATAGATTAAAGCAGGGATGTGCAGCCAAATCATTACCTGCTTGAAGGGGACTTTCTTTGGATTTAAATGGGAATGAAGCATACTTGTTTAATTTCCGTAAATAACATCCCTGCATAAGTCCCCACTATGCCCGGGTATGGGGGGGGGGGGCTGGCGTTGCAACTGACAAATGTATTACTAATGGTTTATTAAAGAAATTTCCATTTTCTCTACAGGACTGCCCCTGGGCATATTAGACAGCTCATATGGTCACACACTGCAAGACAAGCATGTTTGTTATCCAATATCAAACTTAATGCATAAGCATTTTTTTCATACAGAGGAACAAGCAAATCCTTCACTCTATAGAGGTTTTCCACAAGATGTCACCATGTGTCCCATTACAACCCTGCAGGTGCACAAAGAATGTGCATTAATGGGTACAGGTACATATCAGGCCAATAGGTAGAAATGAGACAAAATTAATGCGTGATTAATAAAAATGTCAAGCAAACAGCTGCATGATTAAGTGACAGTGAACTGTTTAATGGTACTGGCCTCATTTCTAGCATTTACTACCTCTGTTCTTTACCTCGGATACACTAGGTAAAATGTAAGCATGCAATGAGTAAATCAACATAAAATCTCAATTTACAACTACTGGTTAACTCTTTCTACAGATTTGTTCTGGATATTTCTACTGAATTGTGTACCATTTCTTTTTCTTTTCGCTTTCAACTTTGAAGTATAACACCCCCAAGTCTCTGTTTTAAAGAATGGTTAGAGAGCTTTTCTACCAAAACTTACCACTAGTATTTTACAAACTCTCATTCACTTCAAACAGTGAACGTGGAGGGATCAGTTGTATTTTTTTCTAAAGAAAAAAATCCATTGCTGAATGCCGGAAGGCAAAAGCTAAATGTTACCCCCCTCCAGGTGTGTGAGGGGGGGGTGGAAGCTGCTTCCCAAAGGTGCTATGCCACCTGATGGGACACTATGGACTAAATATCCCTTCTTTTCTGATGATGAGTTGTTGATAATGCAGCAGTGTGTATGTTTATGCTTGAACTATCAACAAAGTATAACATGCATGCACTGTTAACATGTCTACAATGCACCTACATTCCTCCGTTAACAATAATTATATCTGCCCAGTGGTTACATGCACTTGGTACAATTTCTCCATCATCATACACATTGTGATGTATTATCAGTCACTTCTTTCTGAAAAAGAGCTGCCCTAAGTAATTCTGAGCAAATTTTCCACCCTTGTCAAGTTCCTCATTTACACTGTCAATGAAGCAGTTAAACTTCTCATGACTTCATCTCAAATGATATTGTGATTTGTAACATGGGTACAAAAAATTATTCTATTAAAATGAAAAGAACCAAACGGTTGCCTGTATACATCGTTCTTGGTAACCAATGCGCACAATTTGAAAATATTTATGGTAGCATCACACTTAAAAAATCTACTTCAAGTTTTCAGACAACAAAACCTTTGAAATGATAAATTCAAATGGGCATATTCAAAGCATTCAACATTACTTGAGAATATACATAATGATAATCATTGAACTTTGAACTGCGAAAAGCGTCCTTAACACAAAAATAATCTTTGAGGCAAAATGCATCTCTCTTACAGTTCCAGATGTTCAGTCTTTTCCCTACATGACTAATACATTCCTGCTAATACATCAATGCTATGGTCCCTAAGCAGGGCATTACCATTGTTTTTTTGAAGCTACTTCTTGACCAGCCACGGTTGACCTGTAATCTGAGTACATTCGTGGAGGCAAGAAAGCATACGCTGTATACCAGAGTAAAGATCATGGTCAAATATCTCCCCAAAAATCCAGTCATTACTACATAACATAATTTGAAAATGCTAAAATACTACTGCTAGTCTTGGTAAACTTCAAAGACTGCATGCATCAACTTCATGAATATTCATAAGCAACAGACACTCAATATCTGCATGTAATACATTGCAGTGAAGTGACTTGAAATTCTATACCTGTTACCATGGTAATAAAACTTTCCTGTAATTTAACATGGAAACATTTGACATCTTCAAAGGAAAGATAATTCTACTCACAGATTTCAATGTTTTCTTTCAAAAACAGACAAATGGTTCACTGTGAAGTACTTTGCATACATTAACAACAAGGTGTGTGTGTATTTGGCATTCTGAAACTATTCAATCAAATATGACCCCTAAATACATAACTACTTCCATGTAAATTTATTTTCACAAGCATTCCCTACAACAATTTAAAAATGATTCTCTGGCTAAATATTTGTTCTTAAGAGGTGGTTTGGATGACCCTTGGTTTAAAAACAGAGGGCAAAATGTGACAATGAATAGAAATGGTTCAACAGGATTGGCTGGAAGGTATTTATCAACTTCTGCTTCGACTTCGAGAACGACTGCGAAAGTGACTGCGGGATCTACTTCTGCTGCTTCGTGAGCCCCTGGAAGAGTAGCTCCTGGACCGAGAATGATAACTTCTTGACCGTGAACGTGATCGCTGATAGGAGCGCCTGCTGTACCTTGGTGATCTACTGTGCCTGCAGGGGAAATCATGTTTAAACCATGTAAAAGACATTTCACCACAGTGAAAGGCCGAATAGATGGAAACAAAAGCAGGAACACACAGTTGCACAAGAAAAATATCACCAATAACTGTGCAACCATTTTAAATTAGTTAAATAAATTTCACGTTTTATATCTCAGCAACTGAATAAAACATGAAGATGGGAGATGGACCACTGAGATGCAGTATTAATCCTCTACAATACATATTCTTGTCATTGTATACTTGAGGTTCACTTTAGGAAGTCTACAAATACATCACACAACAAACACACACAAATGTATGCAAAAAGGCACACAAAATCGGAAGTTAATATTTACATAGCAATATTGTTGATAGTGAAAAACTGACACTGAACAACCAGCTTCCATCCAATTTCTATCTGCCAAGAGTAAAAAACTTACTCTCTGTGATGTGACCTTGACCTTCCCCGGTGGTATGACCTAGATCTTGACCTGGAGTAGCTTCGGGACCTGGACCGTGGACTGCGAGAGTGATATGGTTCACGATAAGGTCTGTTGTTGGAGTTCAAAAGACACGGAATGATAATGTTTTGAGTATTTAATTTTAAACAAATCTATGACTGACAAAACCGTCTGATCTAGATCATATTAGTGTTAAAAGCAAGAAGAGTACTGAATACACACCAAACAAGAACACATAAAATAAGAGCACCAAATGGTACAGTGGCTTCATTACCACAAGGTGGAAAACAAAGTATGATCAATTTTATCCATTGCTATTTTTGGGACCATGAAACCACTCTTTCCTCAATGGTGGGACTACCATTTTGAAAAAAAAAAAATGGCCCTAGGATCCGGGGTGGGGGGGTCTGAAGAAAGCATGCATTTTGTATGGTGCTCTTGTAGAAAACGCTGAAAATGCATGACAATAAATGACTCTAGGCAGCGTCAATAGAAGGTACTTATCTTCTATATGTGCTGATTTAAGACTCAGATCCTAACAGCTTTGATTCCCCTGATGAAACTGCACAGAAGGATAATATACCTTCTACCATGAAGATGTTTCTCTAGACAGCAGTCACCTCAACATTATTTTGCAACTATATTTAAATTTTTCAACCTAGTTTTATTTCCTCTAGAGGTATTACAAACTGTGGTGTATCATTCAAGATAATCCAGCATATGAATAAGCACCCTGTGGAGATTTAGATCATTTCATAGTTCAACAAGCTCATGCCAGACGGTAAAAACTCTCCCTACAAAGATCACTTCTGGCCCCTCCTCTATTGAAAAAAAAAAGAAAGTAAGGAATAAAATAGGAAAACCCTGCCTCGTGCACCTTCCAGGCAAAGGTACAAGAAACTACACCAAGTTCAAATTGTTCACGGCCATGTACACACAATACTGTGTGTGAACATTCTGCCACGCAACTGATACACCACTGGTTTGCCCAAGTCAATGCTGACCAATCAGAGTGACACTATTACTTGAATATATGTCAATCAAAGTACAAGTCACCAATTGTAAATGGAGATATAGGTAGACTCCTTAATTATTTAGAATGATGCAAAGCACCTTTAACGATAAAATTTTATGTCATATTATTAGGAGCAGTCCTGAACATTCAGTGGAGATTACTTTTGGAAGTATTGTAAATGTTATCTGTTCTTCTATCAAAATGCCTCAGTGTCAGACACTAGATGTGAAAGTGATAGCTTTGGTAGAATTTTGTATCTTTGTATGCTTGTTTAATTTGGGGTCACTGAATGACACTTTTAAGCACACCTTAGTATCCAGTAGTGGCATATTCTCTTTTTTTAGATGTTTGCCACTAGGAGGCAGAGAACATACAGTTACCATAACAAGCACAAAGTTGCTATTAGGAGGTACTTGTGAACAAAAAGTCAAGCATGCCAATTCAATTTTGAAACCAGAATCTTGTTGGCTATCTGCTGCAGCACTGCATCTCAAGTCAATTATACAATTTTTCATTATGTTTAATTAAATAAGAATGTGCAGGTAGTCCCTGTTAAAATTTCTGAAGACTCCATCTAATCTACATGTTTCCAGTTCTAATAAGTTATAAGGTTATCCCTTACTAAATGACAGAATAATTCTAAACATTTTCAAACACTGACCCCCACAAAGGTCTTTGACCTTCAAATTTTGAATATCAAGAGGCACTACTTAACAAAAACTTACAACAAACTTCACAAAGATCTACTGATTCTCAAGGATGAAGAAGTGTTAGCTGTATTTTCGGACAGCGGTACCCCAAAGACTATTAAATCACTTTTGACCTTTACATTAGCATTGTACCAATACTGCAAGTAGCCAATATTACTGATACCAATATTTCAGTCCTCAGCGTCGGCCGATACCGATCTGATACCGATATATGTGAAAAAAAAAAAAGCATTCTGCATACTATTCATAGGCCACCAGGCACCACAACTAAAGGCTGTTTCATCTTGATGAGGTAAAATATTGGAACTTAACATTAAAAATATACTACAATAGTGTACCATATTCATGATATGTAGGACAATAAATATTGGTTAGGTGATATTGGCACTTACCGTAAACTTCACCAATACCGATACTAGGCAAAAAATGGGGAATATCGGCCGATACCGTTGGTGAATACCAATGATCGGTCCGACACTACTTTACAACCTTACCACCATTAAAGTGTTACTCTCGAGGGATTGCTGTGACTACCTCTTAGAGGATCCATTACTAACTGTGGGACAACATGCACTAGCTGGTAAGAGGAAAAGGTTAAGATTTAAACCAGACTCTCACTCCAGCCACATCCCCACCCCCTTATTGCAACACAGATTGGACCCTGCATGCAAAAGCAAAGAAAAAACAAAATACAAAGCACATCCATCTTAAAGCTATATTCTACAGTTCAACTTTTTTTTTGAAAATTGAAATATATTTTTTAAAACAGCGAAGGGAGCTAACTACCTGCCATTTCTCCAGTCTCTAGACCTTGAATATTCACGAGATCTCTCCCTGTATCGAGAGTGAGGAGGAGACTGAGATCGATATGATCTTGACCTGCAGAGAAGTCACAGACAATATTGACATGATTATGTAATATTACCCACAGACCACTTGTACCTAAAATTATAGGACTGCAAATATTTGCTGATTTGCTTTAGCTACGCGGGTTGTTAGATAGTCCAACTCTTTTCTTTTGGGACTGCAATACATTTTCCAAAGCAGAGAAAAGAGCTGACTACCTGCTAGACCCTCAATCTTGAGACCTGAAATATTCACCAGACCCTCCCTGTATGAAGAATGAGGAGGGGACCAAGACTGATATGATCTTCACCTGTAGAGAAGTCACATAAACAAATACTGATATTTCTAGGT
This sequence comes from Holothuria glaberrima, assembly GCA_009936505.3. Taxonomy (NCBI): domain Eukaryota; kingdom Metazoa; phylum Echinodermata; class Holothuroidea; order Aspidochirotida; family Holothuriidae; genus Holothuria; species Holothuria glaberrima. Next base: position 9,074 of record WURT03531996.1, on the reverse strand, counting down.
AATATTACCCATAGCAACTTGGGGGCTAACAAAGGAAAGATTTTCTTAATCTGTGTCTAACATCTTTGACTACTCCAGATGTTCAACTCTTTTCTTTTGAAACTGCAATAAATATTTTCAAAGCAGCGAAGAGAGCTGACTACCTGCTATGCCTCCAGTCTCGAGACCTTGAATATTCACGGGACCTCTCCCCGTATCGTGAATAAGGAGACTGAGATCGATAAGATCTCGACCTGCAGAGAAGTCACACAAACAAAACTGGTGTTACTGCATAATATTAACCACAAAAGGATTGGTGACTGAGAAAAATGAAACTTTGGTAATCTGTAGCTAAAGACTTTAGATTCAAACATTTAATACATTTATTACATGAAGCATAGTAAGAATGAGAAGGATGATAATAACAAGATCTAAACAACTGGCTGATAAACAGATATGAGGAAAAAACAAACGTGATTTATCAAATGACAAAGTGGTGCAACAAAATCCTCCACAATCATTACGTATGACTTAGTAGACTATTTGGTGAGTCTCAGATAAGTTAGAACCAAACAAAACTCAGGTACAATATCAGGTATTGTTTTGTTATCAGTTTCAACTCAAATATAATGAACTGTGGCAGCTATGTGCAACCAGGGCCCTCTTTCATGAAGAATTATACTCAGTCTGAAATTCGATTTTAATAGGACTTTCTCATGATAGATCAAACTTTAGATCAATTGTATCTCTTTCTTAAATGGGGTCCAGGTGTAAAGTTAAGTGCTAGCACAAACACACTCAGGTGCTATCACAATCAAGTGCAACCAAGGAATATCAAATGATATGCAAATCTGGTGTAAAGAAAATGTTTGAAGTACCATAATACATATTATCTGGCAAAAAAGAATTATATATGATAATCAGGTGGAATCTAAAGTACTAAAATCGGTTTAAATCAGAGGTGTCAAGTTTGATATAAAAGGCTTTGCATATTATCAGTCATTTATTTAAGGGGAATTATGTGTACAGTGCCCTTGCAAGCCTGTTGCCACAGGCTTACAAAGACTATTGGTTGCAACAATATTGCCAATGCTTGGGGTGAAAACTATGCCTGGGTGGATTCCTGCCTCCACTTCTGAGATGCAACCCTGGACGAGAGTCGAGTAGTGACTCCACTTTTCTTTGAATCGCAACTCCTGGGTAACTTTCAGTACCATCAAATATATTAATACAAATCATGTTTGGAAGTTTGCATATGTGCTATTTTGCAGGTTTTAATGAAATATCCTAACAAAACTGGCTCTTCTAAATTTTTATTTTTTTATTTTTTGTGTGTTCAGTCAAAAGTTTTCACTTCATCTGGCCACTACAATTCTCTGATAATGTCCCTTCAGCACCTCTGCCATAGACCCTTTTCCAAAAAGCATTTACAAAGGATTGTGGGAGAGAATTTTGGTGTGCTTCGTTTTTGGCCACAATAAAATGCCATTGATAAAAACGATGCTTAACCACCACTCTGTCCCGTTATCCTTTGTGACTGTTATTTGGAGAAGGGTCTATTGGAAAGACTGAAGTCTAAGCCTACTGGTGTACCTATTGGTAGGCTAATTATTGACAGTTTGCAGCTGCTGAGGTATATGTTCCTCAGTCAGTTGTAATGTCACTGTAGGAGTCACACCTATATTCAGATCAAGGCGGGAAAAAGTTTTTTTTCCCAGAATGGGAGTCAAATTGTTCTCAATTCCCCTCATGTGGTCCTGTACAAAAAAAAGACAAATTTCCCTCCAAGTACACAAATTTCCTGAGAGCCTTCCAACTTCACAACTTTTTACACCCATGGTCATGACTAAAAGGGCTGTGGGTACCCAACTCCCAAACTACTGGAGTCAGCCAAGCCTTTTGTAAACTACAGTATTACTTTTCACATTTACAAACACTGGTGTCACCTGTATGTAGGCTTTGAGCACATGTGGTAAAAAGATTTGTATTTTAATTCACAGTAACTCAAATTAGAGTAGTGTAAACCAAGTGAGCATGGATGAATTATGCAGTGACTCAGCAAAAGTGACTCCCACAATTACAATATGTCACAGTATATCACAATGTCACTCACCGTGATCTATAGTCCCTGTAATCCCTGTGACTACCTCTGCCATAATGATGTGCCGGAGTGCGGGAACGGCTTCGAGAGCTGCTTACTGAGTAACGGCTGTGTGATAAGATGTGAGAATAAAAATTATTCTGAATCTAATTGTCACTATCCTCACTGGTCATTCTACTTGGCAACACAAAATATTTTGAGAGTAAGTCTTTACAGAGGTCTTACAAGTCGTAATAAATTCACCATTTATCAGAGTTGGTGCTAAGGTGCTCCACTGCACAAGGAGAACAGACCAGAAGATTCCCACACGAGTTGAATTATCTTGCAAAGAAAATGACTGTTAACATGAAACCCTCCCACCATTTCAACTGACTAAATAAGTTACTTATACAACAGAAATTCATACAACACAGTAACTCCTGTGAAACATTAGCTAGCTAAAGACAACATGACTGCGCTATTCACCTCAACTTAACAGTCACGTCACCAACAATTGTGGAGTCTGAGTGGATGTGTAACTGGGACTGGTAGTTTAAGATAAGTCTACAGTAACATCTCCTTTCATTAAAAAAAACAAACATGTTCATTTCTGTTTGCCTGGAGTC
>WURT03531886.1:0-13059 GCA_009936505.3 Holothuria glaberrima | reverse complement strand
AGGGTACTATGCCATGATACCGATGTACTTGTCATGCAGGGTACTATGCCATGATACTGTTGTACTTGTCATGCAGGGTACTATGCCGTGATACTGCTGTACTTGTCATGCAGGGTACTATGCCATGATACCGATGTACTTGTCATGCAGGGTACTATGCCATGATACTGTTGTACTTGTCATGCAGGCAGGGTACTATGCCGTGATACTGCTGTTCTTGTCATGCAGGGTACTATGCCATGATACTGCTGTACTTGTCATGCAGGGTACTATGATTTTTTCACTAAAATTAAGTCCTAGGTTGTTGAAAATGAGTCTTCCCAGGCCTTTCAAGTTGTATCTGAAGATCACATTGTTTTAACATTTCATGTGTTTGCAAGAGTTCAATATTTACACTAGTCACTGATCCCCTCCCAAACCTCTTGGGACTCAACAGGCCCTTGGGATCAATGGGTCAACTCCCTGGATGTCAAATGACCCTTCCTTGATAAACACAGTTCCATGCTCTGTTCTCATAGTTTTAAATAGAACTAGTGTATCTCATCCTTTTTCAGCATACAATTGTCTGTTTTGCTTTGAAAGGCATGATGTGCAGTTTGTGTATGTTAAAGGTGTACATGATTTAGTTCAACCTTATTTTGAAGAATTTTGTAGTCTTACCAAATCTCTTCATATTTGCTTGTAAAACCATTTAACTCTGCATAGAACACTTATCATATTTCCCTGAACTTTCATATCAGTTTTACCCATGGTACATCTGAGGATTTTTATATTTTCTAGTATGTTTTTAATTTTTTATTAAAGAGATTGAAAAAATCTGTGCTGCAGATGTGGGTGATTTTACACTAGATCCAGATCTGATGGCCTGCGCAGGATCAGATCCACTGCTCGAGATCAAATTTGTATTGTAAATGCAGATCAGATCCGGATCTGATCTGATCCTGGTAAGAGGGGAGGATCAGACCCCGTGCAGGCGATCAAAACTTGGAGTATAAATGCTCTAGGATCAACAGGGACCGGAGATCAACGGTGACCTGAAACTGTAACATAACAAGAGGAGTACTTTCAAAGGTGTACATGCCACCGGTTGGTCTATGCATAAGCCTACACCTGTGCTTTCTCACTTTTTTGTTTACATTTTGATGTGCATGCGCGTGTGCTCCTATTTAGTAATTCATTTGAATTCCGCCGAAGCACGGAGGAAGATCAGAGTACGAGACAAGTGTAAATGCACCAGGATCAAGCCATATATGTAATTCAATATACTGATAGCATCGGGTGATCGGATCCGGATCAAGTGTAAAAGCACCCTATATTTATTGAGTTAATTGGAACATCAAAATGTTCATTGTTCTCTTTACTGGATACTGTACATTACAAAACCACCTGTTAAAGTGGATGCATTGCTATCGTCATAAAGAACACTTGGTGTGAAATTGAAACTATTGATTACCTGATTGTCTTCAGACTGCACAGTACTATAATTTTGTTTAAAAGGGATACTGGTTTATAGCAAAACCTGTACTGCAGCCTGCACAACTGATAAAGGTACAAATTTTACCTAACTGAATGAGATTACTGACTTTTGTGAAACCAGGCCTGATAGGTGTGAGCACAGTAATGTGTGCTTTGCGGGCTAATGTACAGTATTTGAACTTTCGAAGTTTGTTGCAATACACATTAAAGAGTGATTTGCATTACCCCAAGTATGACATTTAGTTGGGGGTAAGCAAAAGTCTCAGTTGCGGTTACTACTCTTTGATTGACATCAGCTTTAGAAAATTCAAAAGATGCAGAGCAGTTCATATTACACAGCATGCACAGAGTGTTTTGATTACACATTAGGGCCTTGTATACTCACCAGGATATGGCCTTAAGCAATAAACTAGGTTTGTGTCTGCACAAGGAGAAGCTAAAGACAGTTATGGGCTGGGCTTGAACTAACTAACTTGGGAGAATTGGAAAGTCTGGGATGAGACAATTTCTCCTTTAAGTAAGCATGATATGAACACAAGCTCCCTTGATTAGAGTTCAGACATAATTTAAGCTGAAATGTACAAATTTGTCATTAAGTTGTTGTCAAAGACTTAAAAAACAGGAAAAAGACGAAGTTGTGTCTGCTCATTTACCCCCATCTCCTTGTCCTCTTGCTCTGGCCACAGTCACATACAGGTACAACATGGTATCTAACTTCTAATAAGACTGTTGTGTTTGAAATAAAAGTTTAAGCTTTCATTTTGTTTGCTGAGTTTTTTTGTCCTTGGTTCTCTCCCATGTCTAAAATTGAGATACTGTAATACACATACTGTAGCTAACAGGTGGACTGGTTTTACCTTTTATTAAAAATTTGTGAAATTTTCATTCCTTGGTGTAAAAGCACTTATCATGGTTATTCATCTACACCTGGGGTATATTGACCTCCTGTTCTGTATAGGCTTAAGTACAGACAGCTTTTTTTCTCAAGCACAGTTTACCCAGAATACCTTTGAATGGCGATTAATTATCATAAGGTGACTGACTCTGTGATGATCTCATCTCTGAAAATAGTGTGAGATAAAACAAATTCAAGCTGTTTCAATGAATTAGCCTGTAGTCTCAGCAATAATACCCTGGTGGTATGATATATTCATAGAGGAAGATTTCTCTTAGAGGCAGATGCCACATTGCGATGATAACTGATCATGTTAACTCATGTGAGAATGTTCTTCTCCTCTGGTATGCTTGTCGATAAATTATATCCTTGTAGTATGTTTGATGCATGAGTTTGGCAGATAAGAAGGACGGGTTGGTGACACATGCAAGATGCTTGGAGAAATTACCAGAGAGTGATGTTGTAAAATCTCAGCATTATGTAGGCTTGAGAGATGCATAGGGAAGCTGCAGTTTTCCATATGGCTGTATGTACAGAATTGCATGTGCTTGTGGAATCATTAGTTTATTAATTAATATAATAGGTCTGAAGAAAAAATACATTAAAATGTCATTGACCAAATACAAGAGAGTAAAATAGGATGGGCCAAGATGAGAGAATCTTGTAAAACAAAGAAAGATCTGTAGAGAGGTGGTTTTAAACTTGGCATATTAGTTATGGGAGGTGGGATGGAGAGGTTATCCCTAAATCACCTGATCAGAACATTTATCAATCAGATCTAAAGATATCCATCCTGTATTCCAGCTGGTTTTTATCATTCTTTCAAGGAAGGTATCCTCAAGACTACTTTTAGGGCAGCTCAGTTATTGGGAGAATGAGGATGGAGGATGGGATCAAGGATACGCACCCTCCCCCCCTCCCCTGAAACAAACACAATCAAATGTGTACATGTATTGAAATGCATGTACCTGTAAACTTATGCAAATACATAGCCCTACACTGGTGTGAACATCACAGTGATCAGTCCATTCCCTACCCTCCCCCTTTACCCTTATTCAATACAAAGCACAGCCTCTTACTACTGTAGTTACATGTACATATTAGTGAAAATGTTTTAATCAATTCATTGTTGCAAGCTTGCAATCAAGGCTTTTAAAGCATGCTCTGGTGACCAAACGTGATGTTTTCAAAAAGCAGAAAAATTTTCTGTGTTAAGCAGTGAAAATCCCATCTCAATAGCATCTTGCATTTGGAAGATACAAATTTTTGAAGAAATGCTACATTTTCAGCTTCTGCAGTGCATGATGGGAAATCTGTGATGTCATCTGGGCATATTGATTAGATCTAGCTTTTGCGTTTCTTTATAATGTTGATATCACTATCTTGAATATTTCATATAAGTTTATTTGCTGCATCGTAAGTATGGAACAGTTTTACACTACATTTTCACGGAAATACATCTAAACATTCCAACAGTATCAAATTTCAAGGACAAGCAAGGTATCCAATTATAAAGACTAACAAAAGGAATCAGAGGCAATTTGCCCACTTGGGATCATATTCTGTGACCTTGAGGAAAAGAGGTATTTCGTATTAAAAGTAACCAATCTTTAGGAAGGGATATCTTGAGTTAGGAATGGAGTTTTGGTATGGGGTTTGGATGACAAGTAATGAAAATTTTTTATCTTCCATGTAAGACGCCTATAAAATGCTACCTGGCAATCCCTTTATCTGCAAACTATATCCTTCATATACATCCATCATTTTGTCAAATAACATTTCCAAGCCTGACAGTAACTCTCTCACTGTTAATCAGATCAATTTCAAAGTTGTAGATTTATTCCTTGCATTATCTCGCACCCTTATAAATACTGTAGTGAATATCACTATCTTTAAACTGCATAGGTGGAAAACTCAGGAATCTGGGCAGCTCCTTGCTGGAAAGTTTTGGTATTTGGGGAGAATTATGGGCAGTTGGAGGGAAATTTGGCTAGTTTTGAACCTAAAAAGTTGTGGGAAATTTGACTTGGTTGCTGGGAAATGAACATTTATTCCAGCCCTGTTAAATAGTTCACTTATAGCAGTAACCATATTCATATATGATGATTGAAGTTATAAGACAACAGTGAAATATTTTGAACACAAGTTTTCCTGTAACATTGTCACATTGGGTTTAAAATTGCTCTCCTGTGTAATGGCTTCCAATGCCACTGTGTTGAGAGCTTCATCAGTTTGACCACCTGGTAATACAATTACCAATTTCGGCAGATAACAAAAAATATTGTTCTGATAGAACAAGGACTTATAGTTTATAAGTACCACAATTTATAATGTCGAAAAGGCAGTTCAAATATTTTCCATGCAATGAAAGTGGCAACAGAAAATTTGTTGTTGAGTACTGTCATAGTCCTAAAGATGGAAATATTTGTTTGTAATGCGTGCATTGGAGGATGTTCAGCTGAAGTGCCAGCTGGAAATTCATTTCCTGCTGTACATAGTGGGATGATATTATGCAGTACTACTAGAAAGGGATTTTGTCTCTGGGGATAGATAAATAATTTGTACCAGAGAGTATTTGTTTAAGACAGGATTATACTCTCTGGTTAGGCTGTTTGTTCTATAATTAGTTCATAGTAGGGCATACTGTACAAAAAAGATGGGTAATATCACCATAGGGCATACTGTACAGAAAATATGGGTGATATCACCATACATTATGAAGGAGAGATATAGTTTGGGGAACCCTAGGATTTCGATAAATTCCTAAAAATGATGATTATAGTGGTCAATTTCGTACACGGTTATACAGAGCTGTTCTAACATCTCGTTGTTCCGACATTTCTCTGTTCCTACACGTGTGCATGAAGGTCCAACACAGAATACATGCAAATGAACATAGCTGGGTACTCAGTTTCAGACCTGCTGTGTCACTACACTGTTTTATGTGTAATGGTGCAGGTGCCTTGTCTTTAGTTGTGAGTACTATTCAGTGAAGATGTCTTTTTCACAAATGTATTAAAGGCTCATCAATTTTGCCCAAGACATCATATCTATACACTGTTGCAATAAGAAACACAACTAATGTAACTGTACAGATTATCATTAACTAACCAGAGTTAAACTATTGTTTGAATTAATGTCAATCAAAGTGCAGTCGCCAATTGTATTTAGAGATATGAGGATACTCCTAATTATTTTTGGACAAGATTATAGGGCCTTAATAGTACTTTATGTTAAAGGGGTTTTCCAGAGACAAAATTCAGTACATTCAAAAAATTCAGGTTTTTTTATTCCTTGCCGAGCCTTGCCGAAGGCAGAAGGAATCTATGCGATGATGTCTTGTAGTATGTTTGTGTGTATGTGTGTGTATGTGACACCCCTTGTAAACATGATATCTCCAGATAACAATGACCGACCCTTTTCATATTTGGTATGTAGATTTGTTGTATTGAGGGGAAGAACCATATTGTTTTTGGTGGAAGTCAAAGGTCATTTGAGGTCACCAGAGGTCAAAAACCAAAAACATTGTAAACACAATATGTGGAGATAGCAATGACTGACACTTTTCATATGTGGTATATAGATATCTCATGTCAAGGGGAAGAATCCTATTGTCTTTGGTGGAGGTCAAAGGTCATTTGAGGTCACCAAAGGTCAAAAACGGAAAACCTTGTAAACACGATATCTCGAGATAGCAATGACCGACACTTCATATTTGGTATGTAGTTTTGTCATGTTAAGAGGGAGAACCCCATCGTCTTTGGTGGAGGTCAAAGGTCATTTGAGGTCACCAGAGGTCAAAAATGGAAAACTTTGTAAACACGATTTCTCAAGATAGGAAATTTGGATAAATTTCATTCTCGGCATATACACGGATGCATTATGGTGAGAAGTAGAACCCTATTGTTTTTGGTGGAAGTCAAAGATCATCTGGGGTCACCAGGGATCAAAATCTGAAAACCTTGTTTACATGATATCTTAAGGTAGGAAGCTTGGATAGATTTCATTCTTGGTACATGGATGCTTTATGGTTCAAGGAAGAACCTTTTTGCTTTTGGGGAGGTCAAAGGTCATCTGGGGTCAAAAGAAGTCAAAAAGCAAAATTTCCCAAGAATCTTCAAGGAAATCCCAACATTTTCTACAGCAAGGAATCACGAGGCCTTTTGGCTTCTGGTTTTTTCTTTTAGGAGGTGAAAACTGCATCTCAATAGCTTGCAGTATTTTCCAGATACAAATTTTCCAAGAAATGAAATTTTTATCAAGATGAAATGCAGTATGGGAAATCTGTGATGTCATCACAGCACATCAATTTGACATAGAATTGAATTTCTTTATGATAATGCCACTGTAGGAAACATTAAGCAACATTGTTATGCCTACACATGTTGTAGATTTGTGCTAAATCTACATGGAGACATAGTATTCAAACATTCCAAAAGTATCAAATTTTGAGGACAAGCAAGACATTCAATTATAAAGAAAACCAAAAGGAATCTGAGGTAATGTGCCCACTTTACATAACAATCTGTGACTTTGATGAGAACTGGAGGTATTTTTTGACAAAAATAAGCACTCTTTAATATGAGATATCTCTAGTTAGGAAAAGAGTATTGCTGTGGGGTTTGGAAGGCACAAATTGGAAAATTTTCCTCTTTCACATGAGACCCTTGTGAAATGCCACTGGAAAATGCATTTAAACTGCAGTGTTACAGCTATCAAAATTAATGGTAAGTATGTGTGAGAAGTCCATTGTCGTGAGTTTGAGCTCTGGCAAGTATGCCCAAGTGCGATTATGCTTTATAGTATATTCAACATACTGTATTACATTACTGTAGGGTACACATCCTATTGAATGCATTGCTTTGGTGAGAATTATATGGCTTCTCTGTGAACTAATTTGGGAAATAATTTAAGATCACTTCATTTCATTTTTGCTTAATTTATCCATGTGTTTTGATTAGTATGTGTAATATATCTAGGTTTGGATGGATAAATTGTAAAAGTAGGCAAGGTACAGTATTACCCAGTTGTGAAGTATACAGTACTATTGCAAATAGCTAACCAAGCAATTAATATTGGTTTGTCATGAGGGTGGCAACTTTTTTTTTTTTAACTGTGATTGATTTGATTATCAGGTGTGGAATTTGATAGTTTCTTGTGTAGTATTTTATTGTTTGCACAATATTTTGAAATTCTTGGTAAAGTAATTGTCGGCCAGTGCTGTGTGGGACATGGACAACTCATTCTTAAAATGTAACTTACAGCTAACAGCTAATCCTCGACTATCATTTATACAGCAAAGACAATAGATGAAAGAATTGTTTCTTAACTGAGGTATGAGGGGTAGGGGGATTTGTGGCATATTATGTCAAATTTATTCATACCTCTGTGAGAGATTGTTCTAAGAGTGGGGGGGGGGGGTGTGTTTCTTATCTATGTTGCCCCTCATTACATTACCTTCTGCACATATTGTTTTCAGTTTGATCTTACCTATTATGTAAAGTTTGGTTAACTGTTTAAAAGAAAGTTTGGTACACAGTAGTACAAAAACTTTAGATGTATTCCACAGTGGTAACAAATACGCATGGGTTTTCTTTTGAAGGTGGGGCAGGGAAAGGGTGAGCTAAAACCCATTAACAAGGCACTGCAACATAGTAGGAAATTCATGGTGAGTCTCTTGCCTTTGTCATTCAGTTGTGGGAATTAATTTACTATAATTTTTATAAGTCTTTTTTTCCTTCATTCTTCAGTGGTGTTCATCAATAGACACTCTAGGTGAAGGGAGACGGTACTACTACAGCAGTGAAAATCCAGGAGATGTTAGGTGGCAGTTACCAGAGGTAAGAGTTAAAGAGTATAGGATGCAACATGTATGTTGTAATTTTGACACTTGCAATGTATAGGCTACAGTTTCTACTTTACCCCTCGTTACCTCCTATATGTAATCCCTACTTAGCTGCAGTAAGTCCCGGATGATAAGGATGGACTTGATTATAGCAGATGTATTAAAAGTTTCCTGTAGAAACTAAAAAAAAAAACGGGAACAAAACTGCATCATGTCACATGGACAGGCAGGTAGGAACAGGACTATAGCTGGGCACCCTCTCTTGGAGGACCACCCAGGACCACTGTGCTATTAAAAGCTTGCCAGGGACTTACTGTGGGTAAGCACGGATTACAGGTGTCAATAGAAGGTAAGTATTGGGGCTCAAAAATTCCCAAACCCGGGAGTTTGGGGGAATTTCTTGTCAAGACATTAAATGAGTCACAATGTTGGGTGGATGAACAATAATGATTTGAGAATTGCAGAGTGACTTCACAAACTGATACAATCAGTGTAACAAAGGTTAATACCACAGCACAGATTAAGCTTGATATTCTTATTGAGTGTTGAGTATCAAACATAATGCCGAGATTGGTTGTTTTTACTAAATACTAGAAGAGAACATATCATAATTTTGGAGCAGGTTAGTCTAATCTACCTCGCCCCTCGTTACCTCCATTATACACATGTAATCCTCAGGTAACCGCAGGAAGTCCCTGGTAAGCCTTTAATAGCACAGTGGTATTTGGGATACTGTGTCAGAATCACCTTGGTGAAATTTCATTGTTCAAGTATATGTAAAATAATTTCTGTATTTCCCCTAAAGAGGACAGAATGTATTCCAAATTTTTAAGTGCTTAGCTTGATTTCTTTTCCATTGTGGAGAAATTTGTTTCCTACAGGAGTCTATCTCCCATTGTTGAACTGAATGTGTCAGGCAGAGGTACTAGCAGCTGACAGTACCTTGCCACTGCAGTGGTGGTACCTGGCTGGGGTAGTCAGGTCCTGACAGATGTAGGGACAAGAAATTGAGGGTAGCAACAGCATGAAAACTGTATAGTGTTTTATGTGGAAATTATCAAGAGGGCCAAGTGGGATGTGGTAGCAAGAAGTCTCTCCAATCGGAGTGGGGCCGCGGGGAGGGGATAATTCCACTGTTTACCACATGTAAGCATGTGAGATTGTCATGTGAGATTGTTACCTTTAATTAGTGCATGCACATTTGAACATTTAAAGGGCATATTTATTTCCCACCCACCCCCTTCCCCTACCCAACCTGACTTTGAAGAATTAGTTGAATCTTACCCATATCATTGCTCTCACAAATATCTTTCATGATATGTCACAACATAAATATTGCATATGCTAGGTAAACCAAGAAGGAGTTATTTGGCATACATGTGAAGCTATCCATTAACAAAAGGAGTAAAACTAGGCAAACACAAAACAGCTTATTGGTGTTTGCCTACTTCAATTGGGGCAACTGCACTTGCCGTCAAATGTTACCTTATGCTGTGATGTGTGCAAGGTAGTTTTTGTGACTTTCTTTCATCAGATATATCACAGAATGCCAAGGCATAGTGTTTCTATTATCAGGGTAAGGTTTCAAACCTTGGGTAACTGCACTTGCCCTCATTGTTACTTTATGCTGTGATGTATGCATGGTAGTTTTTGTGACTTTCTTTCATCAGATATATCATGGATTGCCAAGGCGTAGTGTTCCTATTATCAGGGTAAGGTTTCAAACCTGCAGTGAGTAAATGTACTTTTATCAGTTGAAAGGGGGCATTTAGAATCATTACATGGGTGCACTTTTGTTGTCAACCTCATACTGTAGACAACAAGTTTGAAGGTGGCCATGAATTGAATTCAACACAGTCATTCAGAGTTTTATGACATTAGTTAGAGCAGGAGTTTGTTTGGGTTTCTCAAATATTTTGGGTGTTGGACCACTTAATCTACATCGCCCCTCTCTTACCTCCTATTTACTCATTTAATCCCTACCTTACTGCAGCTAGACCCCGGGTAAACTAATAACACAGTGTATAGGGGCATCCTCCAAGGGAGTTATTCTTGAGTATGTGCCTAATACAAAACTTGTAGCAGCCAAAATCTTTTGTAATTGGTTTGTCAATTCTCAATTTGGGCCCTTTGAATGTTCCATGGGCTAATATAGAAGGTCTCTATTTGGCAGGGGCTGTGGGCTACCACTTGACAACCTACAGTAGGACCTAGGACAACAAAATTATGCCAAAGTTGTCTTGTTTTAATTGTTTACCTCTAACAGTGTTGAGGCATCCTGTTTTAAACTACAGTATTATGGTAGTAAAGTGTAAAGCAAATCATGGTCCACCACAACAGTGTGATTCATAAAGTCCTTTTTCTGGGGTGGTCCATGAAGTTTTTTTCTGTGGAAGAGGTAATAAATGATCACTTCAACCAAAAAGGTTCTAATAATACAAACTTACACTACCTCACTAATAACCAATAAAGAATCCTTCAAAATCCAATGAGGTGTTAGCAGCTTTCATCTCTTTGGTGGAACCAACATGGATACCTTTGCTTGTTTGACACGCTATGGCTCTAATCAGCCCAGAATGGAGGGGGAAGGGGAGCTGGGGAGATTTCTTTTTCTGAAAAATGATAACATCATAAAAAGGGGTGAAACAAAGTATGTATAAAGACAAATTCAATTTGCCCCTGCTCCAAGTGAACTTTTTACAACTCTCTTGCTTTTTGGTTGTTACACTGAGAGGTGTGTGTGTGTGTGTGGGGGGGGGGAGGGGGTTACATGCAGCAATTGTGGAATACTCAGTTTTGTCATTGCTGTCATAGTTCTTGGAACAATTTACAGAGAATTTGCATGCTCTCACAGACTAGATTTGTGAACTCAAATGAACATGAGGTTCTGGTCAATTTACGATTGTAAAGTACACCCTATGATTACAGTATTTGAATATGGTGTCATAAAAGGTTGTAGACATATTGACAAAGATACTAGAGGATGTATTGTGAGTTGTGAACAATATGACTGGTACAACTGTGATCATTACATAGCATACAACTAGTAATTTTGCTCATCTTATATGACATGATTGTGTTGTAGCCAATACAGCTTTGTCATTGCTGCAACTGATAAATTACATTTATGTAGCTAAATGAGACATCTGCAACACTGAAACAGTGCTACATGCACCATATATTGAATGTACAAATCACTCTGAAATTCCTACCAAATAATGGATCATCATATTCTCATGCTGAAAATTTGGAGAAAAAAAATTGAAAATATGACCCCAATATATGTATATATATATATATATGTATATTGAAATTATAAACAAAAAATATAAGACAAGACGTACAAATAATGTATGCACAGTCTTTTACCATAAGTAGTATTGTTAGCAGTTGGTTCTCAGACTTTTTTCCGCAATAACTTCCTTTTTGGGGGGTTAAATCCCAAAGTTACCAAACTTAAGTGTTCTGCTTTACTAGGAGGGTTGGAGCTGAGGGTGCAGGTAAGATTTTAAGGACCATGGGCCACTTGATGCTGGGACTGTCTCTTTGTTTATCCTGGATGAAGCAGAGACCACTTTCAATATTTAGTTGTCACTAAATTATAAAACATGTTATTCTGTACATTTATGCAGGCTGATTCATTGGTAATGTTGACTTTGTGAGGAATTAGGGCAACCACCAGGGACCACTTTTCTCCTAGTTGTCACCCGATTTTACCAAAACCTCTGTGGAACCAGGGATCACTCTAGATTAACATTTGAAGCAACCCAAATGTGGGAAGGAACCCATGGTTTGAGAACCAATTAGCTTTAAGCATTGTATTTGTAAAATATGCACCCAGTAGCAACATCATATGGGGGAAATATCATATATTTAATAGATTGCTTAAAATTTGTCACCACTTTTAATGAAAAAAAAGTGACAACCAATGTACATGCTGTGCTGTATAATCCATTTCATTCTGTATGTCTATATTGCTATACAAAGAGGGAAGAAGTTGTGAGTCGCTTCCAGATGCACAGTAGCTTGCAGGAGCATAGCATTTTAGTAAAATATGTTATGGTTTTATATTTGGACTATAACAATAATACCAGAAACCTTTGAAACCTACATCACACTGTCACAGTCATTGGATTCATTCTTTCCATGCTTAGAAGCAAAGTGCTACATCAAAATACAATGAGACAATGGCAGAGGAGTTAAGTCGACACAACCATTATAATCCAAGCAGGCGGCAGGTAGTCTTCTATTCTACCTTTGTCACTAAATTGTAATTTTTCAATCAGATATGAGCCAGAAATTTATACATTTACACACATTGATGCATGCAGCCCTTCTTTGTGCAGATAGTCCTTGAAACTTTTGCAAAATTTATGCATACTGTATATTGTATTATTCATGGATAAACAAGACTTTAATGCTCATGTGTATAGCTGTAGCTGTTTTCATTGGGGCGATGCAAAGCTTTTGTGCACTGCATGCACATGGAAAAAAACCGTAGTTAGTTAGATGAGGTTTAACGACACACCAACACGCATGTGTTATATAGTGTCAGCTAGGTAAAAAAAGAGAATGGTGGGGAAATTAACTAAAAAAAACAAAGATGGGGTAAAATTCCACTAAAATGTCTGGACAAAGGCTAAATGCAGGTTTCACGTTAAAATTTACTGTAAAGCTTACTTTCCTTGAGAAAGCCCAGAACAGGAGAAGGGTTAGTGTGCTCGAATAACGTTTCCAGGTTTGGCACTGTGTAGTACTTCTGACGAACCCGCCTCTCACGCGGGAGGCCCGGGTTCGATTCCCAGGTCGAGTCATACCAAAGACTTTAAAAATGGAACCTTCT
>WURT03531775.1:0-21328 GCA_009936505.3 Holothuria glaberrima | reverse complement strand
CACGTATCTTCAAAGCAGTATATTGACAATGGTCTTTGTTACAGGATTACTGCACTTTGAAAGGAGGAGATCATCATAAAGAAGGAGAGTCAGCAAATGTCAAACAATAAGAACAAAATGACCTGCCAATCAAATTCCGTTACTTGAAGACAATTTAATAGTTTTCAGTTACATATTGTCTGGCAGATCTGGTTGAGCAATCTCCATCTCTTACAGCTCCCTGGTTCTACTAAATTTCTACTGATCCAACTATCTATGTGAAGTGCTTTAACAGCTGTCAAAGCGGAATTACTACAATGAAGACCATCGCAAGTAATTTCACAAATGTTTCATAAAGTCTATTGTAGTCCAGACAATTCATTTTTCTTGTAAAACAAGTCAAACGTCTCCCGTTTTTCGGACGTCTGCGTTTTGTTTATTTAGGCCAGCCAGTAACCTTCATTCATGATTTACAGTGGAAAAAAAACGTACTGTAAGTAGCAATTGGAGCTACACTCTAAAATACTGCGTTCCAAAACAATAAAAAATGTACTTATAGCTGTACTATGGAAATCAACATCACTCTTTCACAATAATAACTGTTGCAGTAATAATTCTATTTTAATTACCTAATTACGAATACCTGGAAAGGATGCTGTGACTGTAGAATGATTGGATATACCATGATTATAACGAGTTTACTGATGGCGTAGTGGAACGTGTTTGGCTTCTTACACATACGAACCGGGTTCTAATCCCTTCCAAGACACTTGTTTTTTTACTTTATTTTCTTGTTGTTGTTTTATTTAATTTTGTTGGGGTTTAAAGGTCATGTGGGCTGAGCAGGTCAAATTGTGAAAAATCGTCGAAATGATTTTAAGAAGGACTAATTTGAGAGATTAACTTCAGTGCAACAAAGTTTCGGCAAGGACTCACAAAGTTTTGGGCTTTCCTATTACATGTTGAAAATGATGTCTATAACTAGTTCAGTCTTTACAGAATTGCACCAAATATCCCCAAAATATGTCTGAATTTTGCACAGTTTACTCCCAAAAGAAGCAAATTTCGATACCTCGTACCTTACCCATCTCCACAAAGCTTTCACGTTATTTCCCCTACAACCAGACACTATATCAAAACTACACCAGGCCCCATCCCAATTTTTAGCTGTGCTACTTTAAGTAGGTTACCATAATTTTTCAATACAGCATGACTGGCTCACATTTAACAGGACGTGTTGTATTTACATGCAATGTGTATGTATTATATGCGTAGGAAAGTATAACACAGACTCCATGAATAGGTGATATCTCTTCCCTATCGGTGTCCATGTGTATGGTGCGTTTAGAACCTACTCACTGTGGTAAATGCACTGATGTAAGGGTCAGAAGTAGACGGCTTGCAATGAATCTAGGTCAGACAACAATTGCGCAATTTTGGAAATGCAATTAAAATGAGAAGTCTTTGCATTTTGTTAACTGCTCTGTCAGTTTGGATTAGCACTATTACAAAATAATGGTCAAACTGCAATATTTGTGACCATTTATTGAGCGTCCATCCAATGTTATTTTTCGCGTCTGCCTGTGGCCCGTGAGGTCTTTTCTATAAAAAAAAAACCGTGGACCACCAGCAATAATAGTTAAGTACCCTCCTCCTATTTGTAAGATTTCACAGTTGAACTACACAAGACAGTCCATATCGAAAAGACATAGATTCTGTGTAGAGTTGTACAGGAACTGCGGATGACAAGGTAAAAACTACGTTTTGGCGGATAAAGTGCTTAAAAGTGAGTCCAAAATTCTGCCGGTCTCGAGAAACTCACAGACAAGTTATGAATTCCGACTATACGAGACTTAGTCCTTGACCTAGCCCAAGTCCGAGCCTGAAATCGTTACTCGAGGCCGGTCTCGAGTCTGATCACTACATCACTGATTATTTTGATAATAATTAAATTTCTATTTCACCAAAATTATTTCTCGGAACAGTTTATTCGACGCTTTTAACACTATTTATCAAATATCACAGTTTTTAGAATGAACACAAACGCGGAATTTATTTCTTAAGTCGCCCATACTGTACCTGCAAAGTTAACCTTCGACTTATGGAGGGATGCATCGTCAAAAACTGCAGAGTGTGGCAAGCTTAGCTCAACTGCTTTCTGAAACACCAAACCAGGAGGCTTACAGCGTATTGTAGGGGTTATATTTAAAGGAGAGCTGAATCTACATTTGACCGAATGAAGTTCAGCTTTAACTTCGATACTTAATTTCCTTCTCTCAGTTAGTGCACCAGGTGGAATGTGTAGGCTAACATTTGCAGCCTGTAGTATCACCACGCCTCCACTTTCATCAACATGTTGTTCTTTATGCAGAGTCCGAACTTCACCTTTTAAAGATTAACCATGTTATAAGCAGAAAAAAGTAAGGTTACAATCTGGAACATTAGTACAAAAAATGTTTTGAAATACACGTGCAAAGAAAACATGTTATTTGTCGTAAATGAGTTCGCAGAATCGTTTGGCATTCGTTTCAATATCAATTTAGACGGTACGTAACAACATATGACTTTTAAAGCTGTCAGTTTTTGGAACATTACTACTGAACGTTTAAGGTTCTTGTAAGTTGGTCAAAATATAGAACAGAAAATAAGACGCTGAACGGGCACTGTCTCCGTGTCCCGCTATGTATTTCCTAACCATTACCTTGATGCTTTACTTACATGGCAAACAAGAACAAACCGCCATAACAAGTGGTGTTTCCGGCAACGTTTGAGTGGATCAATCCATTCGTGAAAGATTTCTGTGACGTGTTGTTTCTCTGATGTAGAAAAAGAAAACAATTGATGTCATCGATATATTTCTCTGACAGCTACAATTCGCCTACAAAGCACAACACCTACCACTGCCTCTCACAAGGCACTTAGTAACAAGTAGAACATGGCATAGTGAATGCTAAGGGCCACAATGTTGATGAATTTTGCACTCTTTAATAAAAGTCATAAAAATTTTCTCATAGAAAATTTCAAGTAACCTGACAAGTATTACCCTTGCAAAAAACCGTGTGGCATGCCACACGTGAACACACATTATCCCATGTGGCAAAGCATATGAAAAATACATAAGGAAAAAGTGTGGTAATGAGTGTTGACGCATATCGTATTAGAACCAATCTGACACACAGGACCACGCTTTTTCCCTATATTATTGTCACTCACATCTTGAATTCTAGGTCAAAGTGGGAAAAACTGTGTCAAGTTGACACATATGGCAAACCAGGGCAAAGTCTGACAAACAAGGCCAGTGACGGAAATCAAATTATTGAATTTACTTTACTCAGCAGCACACTTCTAAACACTTTTCCACACTTTTCCACACTTTTCCTACTTTATCCCAGTTTGCCTCTAGTTACGTGTGTCAAAGCGTGATTTTGGTTTTCACACATTGCCCCATGTCCAAACTGTGGAAATGCAGGTCAATGCATGGTACTTTGGAAATGTTTGTCAACTGTTTACTAGTAACACACGTTGTTACGCAAAAAATCACAGAAATTTCACGCCTCTCTACACCCTAACATAGTTTTGAACAGTTTGACGTAGTATTTCACGTGTGGTATTGGAACTTTTGCCACACATTTTTTGTAAGGGTATGCTTGGTTTGATCACTACCATCACATGATCAGTTTGAACTAACAAATGACCGCCATTGCAATCTACTGGTTAGGGTATTTCAGCCTCTAAAGAATATACCATAGTAATTTAAACGTCAGCACCTTAGTTTCACCTGAATCTGAATCCATTTTTATGATTGACAACATATCCCTTGACTGCCACAAGGGAGTAAAAAGACGACTATTTTGAAATCAAAATGGCTGTAATGCACGTATCACATTCGTATGAGGTAAAAATTGTAAACTTTTTGACTAAATCATGAAAGTTTGATCATAGGTTCTATTGAGTAATCTGATTTAAATCTGGGTACCTATTGCTATTATAACGTCTTCGGCCGCCATTTTGATTTTAAAATGGCAGCCATTGGAATTCATGAGGCAGGGAACCTACGCTTCTGGCAGCATAAAGTGCAATTTTAGTGTCCAGTACATTCACATTTGTATGGTGAAAAAGCCATCCTTTTAGAAAAAGATTGAATTTAACGGTCAAAAGATTGACTTTAACGGTCATCAAGAGTGAAACTTAAGATATCTGTTATTTATTGTTTTTTTTTTTTTTTCAAACGTGAGGTTTACAAAAATCCAGTTCCCATGCACATTTACCTGAAATGGATAATCTTAACAAGCAGTATGTGATCCTATACATATTTTAGATTACACCCTTCTTAAAATTCTAATACTCGTGTCAAAGAGCAGCTCTCATTAAGTAATTGTAAACGTTGCAACCACTCACTCAGTGACAGTTATCTACATAAATGATTTCAATAACCACAAATTGTAGTTGCTTGCTTTACAGCTTTTAGTCCTTGGGCCAGGATGGGACTTTTGACCAATTGGTACCAAATTGGGGCACAAAACATGAGTGCTACTAACTTTTTCTGATACATCAACTTCATACATTTTTACATGATATACCTCTCAAAGTCACAGCTAAAGCCAACTAATTAGCATAAACAAAAAACCCGCCTGAAATTTTGAAATATTCAGTTTTGGCCATTTCCCGACTTAGGAAAGCAGTACTCATGTGGACACAACTGCTATCTTAAAGTTTTGTTTAATACAGGAACACCCCGTGTAATATTTTAACATTTCAAAATGAAACTAATTTGCATAAATCCAATATGGCGGCAAATTTGCATAGTTTTGAGAATTTTTTCGTGAAAACTAACTGAATATTGCCATTCTAAGACATAATACTGGTGAATTTTTAATTTTATAACCTCTTCAGTATGCTTCAACAAAGGTCTTATATAGTCACACGTTATACAACCCTTTAAAGGGTTCAGACATGCTAATTTACATAAACAAAATGGCCGTTGCTGAGATGTCAAAATATTCAGTTTCGGCCAGTTCCTGACTTAGGAAAGAGAATTAATGCAGAAACAACTGCTATCTTAAAGTTTTGGATAATAAATGAACAGCCCATGTTAAATTTGAACATTTCGAATTATAACTAATTTTCATAAATCTAATTTGGCGGCAAATTTGCATAGTTTTGGGATTTTTTTCCATGAAAACTGAATGACTATTGTCATCTTAAGGGACAATACTGGTGATTTTTATATTTTTAAAGCTCATTATTATACTGCAGTTAAGATATCATATATCTGCATGTTACAGGACCCATTAAACGGTTCAGACATGCTAATTTGCATAAACAAAATGGCCGTTGCTGAAATGCCAAAATATTCAATTATGGCTATTTCCTGACTTAGGTAAGGAGTATTTATGTTGAAACAACTGCTAACATAAAGTCTTAGATAATAAATGAACAACTCTTGTTTTATTTGGTCATTTCAAATTGAAACTAATTTGCATAAATCCAATAAAGTCACAAATTTGCATAATTTTGGTGATTTTTCCATGAAAACTGAATGACTATTGTCATCTTAAGAGATAGTACTGATGATTTTAATATTTTCATAGCTCATTATTAAACTGCCATTAAGATACTGTATATCTGCATGTTGTACATCCATTAAGTGGTTCAGATATGCTTATTTGCATAAACAAAATGGCCGTTGCTGAGATGTCAAAATATTCAGTTTTGACCACATCGATTTCCTGACTTAGGAAGCTTATTTGCAGACTCTTATTTTCACTGAAAGCCCTAAAGATTCAGTTTCAGAAAATGGTCGTCACTGATATTTAGACATACATTCTAGATAAACAAAATGTAAGTGAGTATATATAACCTTTGAAAACCATAAACTGCGGCATAATCAAAACATTATTACCTGCATGCTTCTTCCTGTGTCAACAGGAAGAAAGGTTGCTCACGACCACCACCCCCACCCCGACCAAAGGATGATGCCACTTAGAGGGTAGGACGGTCCTTTACAGCAACTCATCACTCCGATGGTGTTCTTGGCATGCTTATTTTCGCTAGAGGAGGACCAAATTCTGTCCCATCCTTGCCCTAATCCTATCCCCAAAGCAACACCACTGTAAGCTCTTTTGGAAAAAAACATTTCACGTTCTGTTCTTGGCTCCTAAATATTTCACTGGTCAAAGGCATTTTCATACTCTGTTTATGTCATGAAAAGTCAATAGACATAGACTTCCAGTTGAATGTTAGGCCTTTCTTTGAACTTTCCAACCAATGGCAAGTTGATCAGCTGCCCTGGTCACAACACCGGTTAGCTAGCCTCATGTGAATTACTTTTTAGTACTGCAGATGTCTTTTCAGTTACTGATTTTTGCATGTGAATTAACTAAATGTGGGAAGAATCATAAATATGACTTCACCACATTAGAAAAAATTCAAGGGTGAATTATGCAATTGCAATGTATTGGTTATGTTTTGTCCAAAAATAGGTCTACAATTTCCTTTGTCCAAAAATTTCTTTTCCCTAGATGTAGGCCTATATGTTACCTATGAAATGATTTGATGAATGTGACAATGTCCTTACTTGCCAGTTTCTGACACAAATTGAATCACTTTAAGTTGTGACCCCTGCTCTCTCTTTTCACGAGAAATAAAGATATGTTCACTATTGTGTTCAGAAAATGATTTTGGTGGCCAAATACCTACAAATGTTATCTCCATCCTGACCAAAATTGTGATTTAGTACAATAATTTTGACAGGAATATGTATGTTAGAAAATAATTCATCCTGCCCATAGAATGCTTATCCGGCAATTGTAAACCTTTTTGTCCTTATTCTTTTAAAATAAGGCCCATTTGCTGTCTAAAAAACAAGAAGCCAAGACTTTTTTTGGCTATGCTGTCTTATATGATTGTGTGTAAGCTACAGTATTCTCTTTTCAGGATAGGACGTTACTAATATACTCCAAAATTCATGTTAATTTTGTATCCTAATGTTGTCAAGTCACCCCTCGGGACTCGTAGTCTATTGTTATCATTAAGGCTCCACGGAATTTTAAAATTTCCCTGCCTTTCATCGAGGCCTCACTTCCTATATGAAGGGTGAGGGTATTGCCCTTATTTCCCCACCTGGTTCCATCCCAGGGTTGGGGCGTTTTGGGTTTGAAGAGACCTTGGTTCATGTTGACACAATTTTAACTGTCAAAAAAAATTCCCCAGGACATATTAATATTACAACTGTCCTTGAAATGAAAAACCAAAGGGTAACATGAGCCATATGTGGTTAGTCCCTCTCTCGACATCACAAATTTTCATACTTAGCTCATGTTTATTCATAATAAAAGTTTGAAATAGAAATTGCCTTGAAAAATGGTCAATTTTGAATGGATTTTGATGTTAATAATTTTTACACCTGATAGCCAACTATGTTATTCTCATTTCATCAGACTTTTAAGGGTTAGCGCTAACCTTAATGATTAACATTTTTCCAGGTAAATCAGATTTAAAGGCTTGTTTGTCACAGCTGGTACCTAAAAGCCATAGGTGATACGAACCCAAACTAGGTTAGATCCGAAGCAATTCTTATAGTTGATATATTAGTTTATACATCCTAAGGAAGCCATTCTGGTAAGGTATATAGAGGTTAATATGCTGGTTTGTTGTACTCCATGTCTTTGAACTTTGGTCAGTGAACCCCCCCCCCTGCCACCCTAGTTATAGTGGTAGCAATTTCGAGTATGCAAATAAGCATACCTTCATTATTGCATAAAGGTGTGTCTTCACAGGTCAACTTCTGTAAACCATGTAGTCGTGTTCTGTCGCCGCATATTTATTCAAATAAGGGTAAATTCAATCTGAATTATCACTTGATCAAATGTTTATGTAGTTTGTAATACCTCATGTTAGCCCTTGTTTCTACTTCATTACTTCATCAAAACGCAAGAAAATTCCCAAAACCAGATACTTCGGAATTTCAGAGTTGGCCATTTTATTTATTATGCTAATAAGCATGCCTGTACCATTACATGGGTGCTGTGACATGCAAATACCTTACATCTTTGCCGCTGTATTACAACAAGCTAAGAAAGTTAAAAACCATCAGTATCATTTATTAAAATGACAATATTCAGAGTTTTCATGGAACCAATCACCAAAATTATACAACTTGGGGAACATATTGGATGTGTGCAAATTAGTTTCAATTTGAAATGATCAAATACTGTATACCATAGGCTGTTCATTTATTATCCAAAACTTGAAGTTACCACTTGTTTCCAAATGAATACTCCTTTTTCAAGTCAAGAAATGATCAAAACTGAATATTTCAAAATTTCAGCAGCAGCCATTTTGTTTATGCAAATTATCATGTCTGAACTATTTAATGGATTGTATAACATGCAGATATAAACCAACTTTGTTGCAGTAAACTGAGCAATATTTGAGCTTAGAAAATATGAAAAATCATCAGTATCATCTCTTACAATTACAATATTCAGTCAGTTTTCATGAAAAAAATATGTAATTTATGTAATTTTGTCGCCATATTGGATTCATGCTAATTAGTTTCAATTCGAAATGTTCAGATATAACATGGAAAGTTCGTTCATTATCCAAAACTTAAAGTTAAAGTTAGCACTCATTTTCACATGAATTCTTCTTTCCTAAGTCAGGAAATAGCCACAACTGAATATTTCGACATTTTAGCAGCGGCAATTTTGTTTATGCAAATTAGCATTTCTGAACCATTTAATGGGTTGAATTAATGTAGATGTATAGTATGTTTATTGCAGTATAATGATGAGCTTTGAAAATATAAAAATCATCAGTATTTTCTCTTAAAATGACAATAGTCATTCAGCCTTCATGGAAAAAATCACCAATATTATGCAAATTTGCCACCATACTGGATTTATGCAAATTAGTTTCAATTTGAAATGATCAAATATAATATGGGTTGTTCACTAACCATCCAATACTTTAAGTAAGCAGTTGGTTTTACATGGATACTCCTTTCCTAAGTCAGGAAATGGCCACAACTGAATATTTCGACATTTTAGCAGCGGCCATTTTGTTTATGCAATTAAGCATTTCTGAACCATTTAATGGGTTGAATAAATGTAGATGTATAGTATGTTTGTTGCAGTATAATGATGAGCTTTGAAAATATAAAAATCATCAGTATTTTCTCTTAAAATGACAATAGTCATTCAGCCTTCATGGAAAAAATCACCAATATTATGCAAATTTGCCACCATATTGGATTTATGCTAATTAGTTTCAATTTGAAATGATCAAATATAATATGGGTTGTTCACTAACCATCCAAAACTTTAAGTAAGCAGTTGGTTTTACATGGATACTCCTTTCCTAAGTCAAGAAATGGCCACAACTGAATATTTCGACATTTCAGCAACGGCGATTTTGTTTATGCAAATTAGCATGTCTGGACCATTTAATGGGTTGTATAACATGTAAATATATAAACCTTTATTGCAGTATACTGACGAGGTTAGAAAACTAAAAATTCACTAGTATTATCTCTTAAAATGGAAATATTCAGTCAGTTTTCATGAAAAAATCACCAAAATTATGCAAATTTGCCACCATATTGGATTTATGCAAATTAGTTTCAATTTGAAATGTTCAAACATGACATTGGCTGTATTATGTAGTGAAAAAACATTACCATCCGTTTACGTATTCCTATATAAAAAAAGGTGTAGTTTCGCAAAGTCGACCTGATTTTTTCCCCTTTTAGACGATTTCCCCTTTTAGGTGATTTTTTTATTCATACAATATTCCCCTTTAATCCCAAATAAGCAAGATATATATATATATATATATACATAAATTGGCCTTTTCACCAAGATATTGAGATAATGATATCTGGCATGTTACTCTCTGATTATGAGGGCATTAGTTGTGTAGATAGAAGTTGCAAAATTTGGATAAAATAACATCTCGGGTGATTTGTTATCCAAATTTTTAGTCTAAAATATTTTGATGTTAAATTTCACGTTCTCAATATCTTGATAAGTTACTACCAAAATATTTAGATCTTATATCTAAACAGTTTTTATTAAACACGATTTAAACACGTTATTTAATTTGTATGTTAAAATATTCACATTTCAAGATGCCGAATATAACTACAAAGATAAATAGAATATCGAGATCCTGCAGTTTAATATCTAAATGTTTTAAGATAAACTCTTCAGATACCAAAATCAGTCGGATGCCAATATATCCATATCTTCCATCAAGATCATCAAGATATTGAGATATTTAATGCTATAACATTAAAATATTGCGACAATAAGATCTTTGCTGTCACTATCTGGGCATCTTTCAGTAAAGCAGTTAAAGTATTGAGATTTTGTAGTTTAATATCTGTACATGGTACGTTAAAATATTCACAATCATAACAATATCTCGGATGGGATAAATTTAGAATCAATATTTTGTGATCTTGAGATATTAGTTGGTAATTTGTTTACATTGTCAACCAGAACTGAAGCACAATTGTATCGATGTTCTTGCACTATCCCATAATGTACTTTTATTTCTTCATAGTCTCATGCTGTCTTATTATGGGTGTATGAAAAGCATGAAAACCTTCCCAAGTGTACCATATCCTATTGAAAACTGATCCATAAACCTTTCAATGTAAAATCAATCGATTGAAAAAGCAAACCGATTGCAAGCTCAAGTTCACACTAAATTGAAATTGAAGCAACATGCGTGAATTGAAAACAAATTTCCCAGAATTAGGACGCTTACGACAGTTCCTCCCTGAAGGGACAAATGACAAATAATCTCGAGGGAGCTTGCGTAAATTGTACATACATCTGCTATGTTGAATGTGTTAATGCTTTACATTAAGTTAAACCCTATGACGTTTAGTCAGGGAGTAATTTCAATACTTGTGATGGTTGACATTATGTGTTATCATGTAATAATCTAAAAGTAGTTGAGCAACGCCTATCGCGGAATTATAATAGGACTTTTTTATAAACAGAATTTTTCATTGTGGTATAGTAGTGACATCACTTGAAATAAGCATGATGCATTCAAAGACTTTTACATGGTATCCAAACCCCAACAGCGCCGTCAATATAACGTTGATGAAGGAAAGAGCAGTGCTGTCTTTCATCAAAGCGTGTATTTGTGTGTCTAAATTTCCATGTGTGAGTTTGTGTTAGTTTTCCACGTTTGACTTTATGTCTTGAGTACAATTTATCGAAAAAAGCATTACCAGTGAAATGTTACCTTAAAGGAACACACGTATAGCATGCGAATAGGCCTATGTCATGTTCAGAACAAGAACCCATTTGTTGCCGATGGAGGTCAAAAGTTATTAAAAATTGCTGGATGTCAAGATGTCGGTTGCTTGTAAACACGATACATGCAAGAAGGGATACCTCGAAGCAGCTGCTGTTTTGTCTTTTCACATTTATATTGCGAATAAAGCACAGGGCATCTTTATTGATTTCATTTCCTTCGACTTTGTCCAATAATATTAATGGTTTGCATAAAAACCTCTCTCCAGTAACAAGTTGTTCAGTAAATTTCATATATTGATACTGACTTGACATTACGTTTATCTCTAGGAGTATCGCTATCCTGTAACCTTCACAACAGCCTTTTCTATATATCTTGTACTAATTCTCCGCTGTATTTTAGTGTATTTATTATTCCATCAATGTAACAGATATGTTTTTCGATATTGAATCAAAATTTGACAATCGTCGAGAGAGATGAATTACACGTGTTTCGTGGCTATTGCAAAATAATCTGTTCACTAGACTAGCCTAGGTGGCACGTATGTCAAAACTGAAGTGTTTATGCACAGATCACGGACCAATGCTAGATAATAAGATCCCCTATTGGAATACTTGTTGGAATCGTGTGAGTATCATTCATCGTTATCATAAGATATATGCAAATGTTATGATGTGGAGTGCTGCACGGCACGTGTATAGCTTTTGGTAAATAAACAGAAACCATGTGTTACTTAGGTACAAGCTAGTTTCCAATTTTAAGTATTATGTGAACATTTTCCAAGCATACAACACCTTCTCAAGAAAAAAAACCCTCATGGGTAAACTTACGATACAATTGTCCTTAAAATTAAGGTTGAACAAACAAAGCATAAAATTAAACACATCTCACTAGTTCCCCTTCTTCAATCATAAATTTGCCTTTGTAGCCCATGTTTATTAACAATGTTTGTGTCAAATCACTACTTGGGAAGTTTTCTTGTAAACTGCTAAATTTTGATCAGATCTGTGGTAATTTTTAATGCTTTGATTTATTTTGTATATTTAACAGAAAGGAGTGATATTTAACCATCCTTTAGGTAACAATTTGAAAGAAATATAGATGTTGTGACTTAAAACTGTGTTTCATTTTACTGATTTATGCAACTAATTCAATTTATGATAAATGCTGTGTTAAAAAAATTAAAAATTCCTAGTGATCAAACAGTACGAAAATTCGTCGAATATGGTATAAACATAACCTTTATGACCATTTAATGCATTTTCGGACTGTTGAAGGCCCTGACTTTGGAATGATTTTTAGACGATTAATAATGACAGATACCGCAAAATTAATGGGTCAAAGTATCCCACAGATGCTTTCGAATTTTCATTCCATTATTACTTATATAAAATCCCCATGATTAGAAATTGCAAGGATAAACCTTTCGAAGGACCGTAACGTTGATACTGGAGATTGTAATTTATTTACATCAGTCTATGGACCGTCGAAAACAATTTCTTGTTAATTCCTCATGTTTTTGCAAGCCGATATTCATCTGAATATCGACTTATCGAAATTATGTAATTAATTCCAAGACCATTGTCGAACTGGTCAGTACAGGGATGTAGCGATCGCCACCAGAGCGCTAGGTTTAGATCAGCTTTAGGCTAGTTCAAAGTGCCTAAAATCGGTGTCCCTTCACCTAACATAGAGCATATAACTTTGACGATACCACTTTAAACTTCCAGTCGACCCTACAGAATAAAACATGTTTAGTCTAAATCTCACAGCTTGTCTACTTCTAAAAGCAGGAGTATACGGCGATTTCTGTAGAACGCTGTAGTATATTTTCGTAATTCACATGGCCTACAAGCTCTCCACTTCAAGGTTTTTATAAAGCGATCAATCCATATTGATGTGTCGGAATATTTCAGTCCTACCTTTTTCAAAGGCCGTTCGGTTCAAATTGTACAACTGAAACGTTAAAATAGTTATTCATAAAACTGTTGAAAATAACTAACCTTAAAACCAGTTTCAATAAACAGACGACTCGAAACGTTGATCTGTGGAAATTAGTATCCTCTGAGCATTATAAAAACCGTGCTTATCCTGAACCGTGCGTATTACATACATAACCTAGTACAATGCGGGTGCAGATACGCCTTGATATAATCAGCGACTTTGATTTAGACTTCCGGGTATGTTTATTGACCTTGTAAACTGAGTCGCATCATGTGAGCAATCAATCATCGGTGCTGTGCCCAGTGGAATTTGAAGCAAAATAGCGTGATAAATCACATGGTCGGCACATGCATGGGATTGTTTATATTCTTTGGGCCAGATAGGGTGGTTGGTACCAAATTGGGGCACAAAACGTGAGTGCTATCAACTTGTTCTGGTAGATCTACTACATACATTTTTGCATGATAGACCTCTCAAAGTCACAGCCAAATCCAACTAATTAGCATAAACAAAATGGCCGCCGCTGAAATTTGGAAATATTCAGTTTTGGCCATTTCCCGACTTAGGAAAGGAGTATTTATGTGGAAACAACTGCTAACTTAAAGTTTTGGATAATAAATGAACAGCCTGTGTTATATTTGAACATTCCAAATTGAAACTAATTTGCATAAAGCCAATATGGTGGCACATTTGCATAATTTTGGTAATTTTTCCATGAAAACTGACTGAATATTACCATCTTAAGAGATAATACTGGTGAATTTTTATTTTTCACCTCGTCAGTATACTGCAACAGCGGTATTGTATATTTACATTTAATACAACCCATTAAGTGGTTCAGACATGCTAACTTGCATAAACAAAGTGGTCTTTGCTGAAATGTCGAAATATTCAGTTTTGGCCACCTCCTGACTTAGGAAAGGAGTACCCATGTGGAACCAACTGCTAAATTAAAGTTTTGGATTATAAATTAACAATTCATATTATATTTGAACATTTAAAATTGAAACTAATTTGCATAAATCCAATATTTTTTGAAGTTGAATTAGTTTTTTGTGGGTATGCAGTAGCGGGTACTTCCGCAGGCATTTCAATTACCTCGGGATAAACATTAAACTCGTAGATTTACCGGTGACGATCCATGGGTATCTAAATCCTACTGCAGGTTTAAAAGTTCGGATATTACTTAATACTGCAATTTCTTTTTATTCCCGATTTAGTACATTTCACCTTGAAATTTAAACTGAGTCAGCATACAAGTTTCATCATCCACAAGGGTTAGTTAATACGTTGCTTTGTCATCCGGTGAACTGACATACCCTGAAGCAAGCTTTTATGAGTCCTTTCTTAATACGAAAACTAGCATTGATACAGTGGCGTCAGAAGGGTTTTTTGCATGTGGGCAAGTGACTCGACGTGCACCCACGGAGTCCGGCGCTCGGAGTACCTGTCTGTTCGATCATCTCATGTCGGAACTCAGCAAGACCCTTACTTAAGGCTTAATGCATTCACTTACGACAAAAGAACATTTTTCCACCAATGATTTACGTATAAGAGCAAGAAATATACAGCCCAAAACTAGTTCCAGCTTCCAACTATCGAGCTAAACTGGAATCCATGACAACATGCTTGGATTATAAAGACTGAAATACCTGCTTGAATTTTGAAGGTTGAATATGGGCAACACCATCATTGTCAACATACATTTTAGAGGAATGACTTCATGTAGGCTTATCGCGTTCTATCGACTCGAAGACAGCTAGTGCAATGTTTATTTCAATTCCTACAGACGACCAAAACGTTCAGATCTGGCACTCAATAACTTGTCAATAATGCTGTCCATGTTCAGCTTTTTGAATTCTATACATTCAAAACTTATGATGGCTACGTTGCTCGGTCGATCCTGGAATATTGTTGACCAAAAAATGTTTTAACCAGCCTTAGTTTCATAAAATGATTTCATTGACACCCCCAATGCAAGCCTGGCAATAAGCGAACAGCTCTTTGCAGTTTTGAGGTAATATTTTCCCCATAAAACACAAAACAAAAATAAATAGTTCCAATGGTGTCTTCGGTATTTTGATGCCCGTGTCTCGTCCTTGGCAGCATTATGCAGTCCTAGATTCGTTACAAATTTCGGCTCCATTGAGATCATTGCTGTAAAACAATACAGCTGTGACACACTTCTCCCGTAAGTCCGCTTCTGAAGTAACTTGGCTTTCCACATCCAGAAAAAATTCCAAGTCCGTTGTCCAAATCCTTCAACCGCGTGAATCTACTGCATAGATCCATTGGCAGTCTATCCAAAATGGACTTGAAGACCCTCTTCATCTCTGCCCCTAGCGTTAGCGGCTTATCCTAACCAACATCTCCCGGCATTCAGTTTTTACCACGAATTCTTCTTTCCATTGTCACACCCTACTCCTGGCACATTTCTCCTCTCATTTCAAGTGTAACGCTGCGCAATGTCTTCGTTCTCCAGATCATTTCTCCAAACATTTGAATGTCGACAGCAGCCTCGCGGGAGTTCGTACGAGGATCTTGAAGCCACTTTTGGACTTTAGGACCAAATGTCATTCCAAAAGGAAAGATCATCACAACAATGGGCCCTATGCGGCTTTCCCCTCGGATAGCTTCCCAAACTACAGTCCGCCAAAGCAAAGAGGACCATGTCCAACTTTAGACGCAAACTTCATTACCATAATATGATTTAAACATGTACTCTCTCATTATGTTGTTGTTTTTGAGTGAGAGTGTGTAATCCTGTAGTCTTAAACTGAAAACCCAGACTGAAACCTGATAAGTCTTATCATTACTGTGCTGCATAACCACCAGTACAGTGGGTACTACAACTTAGTCTGGTACTACCAGGGAGTGGGTATTACGATGACACACCGACTCTGTGGGTGGCATAGGCTATTGCATGATTTTAAACGAGACCAGATGTTTCCTTCTTGTGAATATTCACTAACAATCAACCAGTCTTGAAGGCCACATATTTCTATGAATATCCAAAATTATTTGTTCGATGTCCACTTTGGCAGGCGTTAGGGATATGACTGAACAAGGAATATGCCGTACAGCCTGCTATACGTAGGCAAATGCGGCTATACCACTGACTAACCCTGGAGGATGATAACTTGCTGGTAGTGTTTCAACAAGCGAAATATGACCGCCTGTGCATGCATGACCGCATCATACCGCTCAATTTAATTTTAGTGATCCTGCCGTCAGGAATTAACACTACACCGGACGCGGAGGGGAGGCAAAAGGTTACACTTTCTTTTTCCTCCCTTTTTCATTTTTCTCATTCTTTGTCTTTTTTATTTTTTCTCTTTTTTCCTTTTTGTCTACCTTCATTTTGCGCCTCTGGCCCGTGTAGGGAGGGGCGGCTGCCATCCCCTGCTCACATTGTTTCGCCGCTGACTATAGAGAGTGATGCATGACTAATAAGGCTAACTAGAAGGCATTGTCATGCAGATATTACCTTTGAACTTGTCACCAAATAATCCACATCAACACAATGAGCCCTTAAAAATGAAAGCGTACCCTTTCGATATAGTATAGTAAGAAATGAAAAGCAAAACGATGTTAAAAACAAAAGAACGCGGGAAAATTTTGGTAGTTTGCGAAACATTTGTAACATAAAATCAATTAAATACACTAACTACTCATTTTCAAAAACAACCCACCCAAACTGCAGAGATCTTAAACTTAAACCTATTTCGGATCATAAAACACTCCTATAGGTTGCAGCTCTCGCACCTATGTAATAGGAACTTGCGTCACAGTTTTTCAGTAGAATTTGCAAAGCGACTAATCAGGGAAGTGACATAACAGTTAATGTGGGACACGTTCCCATGTCCGCCAGGGAAGGTTGCTCATATTGTGTGACTTTATACATTCTAAGAACAGTTGGGCAAAAAATACTCAATGTTGGAGAAACATGGCACATGCTACATTTTTTAGCACACTTTGCTAAATATATTGGGCAAAATTTAAACAATAATAAGGGAATGTCGTGATGTTTTGCGGAACTTTTAACAACTTTTTTCCACAACAATTTGTCATGTGCTATGTTTGCTCAACTGTTTTTTGGGGGGTAGGTATCATACAAACGTGTAACAGTGTAAACTTGTACTCCTATACTCACTTGTGCGTGTTCATTATATAAACGTGTGCTTCCTTATATAAAGGACTTTCCAAGTTATATTTTGTCATATCATGCCAATAAGTTGACCTTATTAAACGCATTCAATAACTATACAATAACCATTGGAAAATTTCCTGATTGACATATCGAATGACATGTAACATTTTTGTGCATACGTAACGACTCAGATCGGCTTCGTCACATTGGCTTCTTCACCCTTACAAAAATTCCACACGTCAATTTCATATGTGAATTTCTCACACGTGTGATTTTGGGCGCTTCATATATGAAATTTTCACATATGAAACAGTCCACACGTGGGGTTATTTACACATATGAATCACTTCACACGTGGGATTATTTTCACATATGAAAGTTCCCACGTGTGAATTTTACCACCTATGAAAAGACATTCTGGCACATGTGATTTATTTCATATTTACTTTTCACATGTAGGATTCATTCCACCTATGAAATGAGTTCAACCTATGATTTTTTTTTCCATGCCGATTTTTTTCCTCCAGTCCTATGATTACCATGCCATGTGATTCATTTGATCTGTGTATGAACAGCTTTATTCCTACAGGCTTGTCCAGGCCTCAATTTTAAGAAAAGTTTATGGTCGTCAGTCCATTGGACAACCTGTCTGCCTTTTTAGTAGGTCCTAGTCCACAAAAAAATTTGCAGTAACCTTTTAAAACAGCAGTTTGTCAACTTTTTGCACGAACTTTGGTTGCAATGTCCAATGGACGACCAAGCTATACCAGTTTTGGTTGTCTGTCACAAATTTTGGTCGTCTTGGGCGACCAGCCAACTGTTAAAATTGAGCCCTGCTTGTTGCATAGTTAATTAGACTGCTTCACTGTTCTCCGATTCCAAACAGCTCTCTCTGCAGTTTAAAGTGTTCATATTTGTAGCTTCTTTAAAAAAAAGTCTATGTGCATGAAGTATGACAACATGTCAGTTCCAGATTCCTTGCTGAATATATGCTTTCAAGTTAAGCTGGTTTGTGATCCTGTCAAATATACTATAAGTTTAAATTCTCCCACTAAAGAAATTGTTCTTCAAACATTTTCCCTTCTTCAGAACAAAGTTAATTGCTAGTAGCAGCCATGTTCTTCCAACACTTTCTAGTACTCTAATGACTACTGTATACACTATACACTGGTATGGTACTATAGTATATTACAGTCAGTGTACACTGTGTTGTGCTTTTCAGACAAAGGCTTTGTGTATAACCCTTGATTGAAAAGACCTCCACTAATTTGCATGGGGCTTTTGTCCAATCAGAATTGACTTTCCTTTGTTGGTAGTGACAACCAATGGTCAGCTCAGCTGGCTATTGCATCGAAAGGGTCTGCTCTTCAGCAGTGTAACTTTGGGTGCAACAGTAATTCAGTGCTGTAGATGACCAGTTGGGAACATGTACAGATAATGTAGAATAATTATGGAGCTCCATGGAATAATCAGTGAGTTACTAGCTCCCTGGTCTAATAAATTACAGCATTGGGGACATGTATAGTGATGGAAAAAGGGGTTTCTTGCAGTAAGGGGCAGTACAACTAGCCGGAAGGCTATGGTACGCTCCTACAAAACATCCTTAACAAAGCTATGGTATGTTACTACAAAACATCCTAAATGAAGCCTTGGACAAAACTACCTGTATGCATGCGGGTGGGGGAACATGCTCGCTCTGATCCAGGATTTGCACCCAACAGAAAATTGACAAAGGAAATTATTAATGGCTTGTTATTTATTACCCATAATATTTTTTTTGTTACATTGAAAAGGCTCTCCAAGTCACACCAGCTTCAGGCTTTTCACTAGCCCCACATTTCAGAGATGCTCTTATAAAACAGCAGCTGGTATGAAAATTACAGAAATTTTGAGACCACTTGTTCCAAGTGCAGAGTTGGCAATAATTCACAGGATATCTATACATGACCGTCATTCACACTTTGGAGGGATTTTGATGATAATTGAAAAGTGAAAATTCATGCTGGCAGCTTCAAAGTGTGTTTCAATAATTTACCTTTGTGATGATATCATATCCTGTTGAATGAATTCCAATTTCTTATGTAAATTTAAATTAAGTCATGTATGAAAATTGGTACCACATGTTATAGGCCAATGATTTAACCATGAAAAAAGTTTCACATATGGGATTTCATTATTGACATATGAAGATAGATGTCCACACCAGCAAATTCTGGGTGGGGTTTGCTTCTTTCACATATGATCCATACGTGGGAATTATTGTTTCCCACATAGGTTTCACATGTGAAAAACACATTTTCACATGTGATTCCTTGTTTCTTACGTGGGATTTAAGAAATTCATATATGAATTGCCTGAATCATATATGAAAACAGCTCTTTCATATGGGAAACACGTGTGATTTTTTGTAAGGGCAGTTATAACAGTATGCAGAGCCACTGAAACGCAATAAGTTTTCCCTGCAAAAGTTAGGTATATTTTGAAAGACAAATAGCTGGAACCACTATACAGTGAATTGTTCAAATTGTAAATTAATAGCTTTTAAAACGTAAATAGCATTAAAACGTAAATAACATTACGGAAGAGAATATTCCATATTTTCATTCAAAATTATATGCTTCTAGGCGCTACACCAATGCTATCACATTTTGTGTGTTTTATTGAAACACAATCAATTTGAATTTTGTTTACATCTATTTTACTCAGGTTGAAACGGCATTTTCAGCACATGCACTTCGCTTTCATTTTGATATAGCCGCATGCAATTGTGAAGGCACTTTCATTTCCAAGCTGACCGTTTTCGAGGCAATGATACTTTTAAAATAAATAAGCGGGAGCACTGGGATAACATGTTACTACAATATGCCGTCTCAGTTTGCTGCTGTTTGTACACATGTGTTTTTTCAGCGTTTATCAATGGATCAGCTTGGATTTAAAATAAAATTAATACTAGTTTTTCTTTTAATTCTTTATGGTCTATCCTGTTCGTACTGTTTCGCTGGAGATCGTGCCATAACTGATGTACATTTTGTTTTTATCTCTCGTCCAGCGTTGCTTCCCTGTAATAATACGACGGATTTGCAAAGACGATGGAAACACAAAAATGAGATTCTTTATACCAATAAAGCTGAAGTCGATAAACGATTTAAAGGAAGTGTTTATCTCCTTCAAAATTATTCATTGTACATCAACCACGTCATGTTTGTTCATGAAGGAAGTTTCGAATGCGCAATTGGATCAATACCTGAGAGAACACATCACCTATTTGTGCAAGGTTGTTTTATTGTTAACTTTTGGTTTAAATTATCTTATACTCGTAATTGCTAATGTTATCTGTTTTCCTTAAGTGATTACCATACATGCTAACCCTGTACGCTATAAATGTAATCGTATTCAAAAATCATGTCAATTTAATTAAACGTAATATTTTTGTTCAAAAAGGCTCATTTTAGTAGGTGCGCATGAAGCCAAGTTGACGGCAATCATACATAATTGGGAACAGATAACAAGACATTGGTACTGTCAAAGAAGCAAATAAAGCAGGTAGACGACATTGAAAATATCCTATAATGTACTATTCTATATAATTGTGATTTCCATGTCGAAGCAAGGATACGAACTGACACGGGTGCTACTATGATATTTACACGTTTCTGCCACATCAGCTCCAAATAACTCTGTCATTGATCTGAAATATGCAAAGCTCTATTCACTGGCTGCAATCAGTAACAAGCATAGAAATATCTTTAAAATCCATTAAACACCTTCGGTTTAACGTTGTTGTTACGTTGGTAATCCCAACGGGGTGTATATGTATGTATTTTTGTAACATGCTTCAGAGCTTTACTCTCAAACACGCGCAATGTCGTTTTAGAAATGAAAAAAAGACGTTTACTCATTAGCACTGTTAACTGCTGATATCAAGTTAAATGTTCCTTTCAATTTGTGTGATATATATTTTGGAGGTAAAATTTGTAGTAG
>WURT03531553.1:0-21328 GCA_009936505.3 Holothuria glaberrima | reverse complement strand
ACATAGGTGAAGACAAAACATTGATAACTTAGAGGTCAGAACTAAGGCTATAGGTAGAACTGCAAGGGCTATTCCTGTAACAATATGAAAGTGATTATTGCTGCATGAGATGAGGCGAAGTGATGCAGGGTTCCGGAGAAGAGTCAATGCAGAGGGCCAAACGGGGGATTTGGGTCACCACTTTTTCTCACCGTTTTGAGCACTACCCCTCAATATAAAACGTTTCTCACTCAAAATATGCAAACATATGCAATGAACTGCATAATGCGGTCCAGATCTGATGCTGACAATATTTTTTATAGAAGAATGACAGCCTTTGATAACAGAAGTGATACAGAATTTTTAGACCCTTTATAAAAACATTTCGAAAGCTCTCTGAATTTTGCTCTTGCAGTGAATACATGGAGGTCTAAGTCATATTTCTTGGATTTTAGATGAAAAAGTTAACTGTAGCCCTACCTCTCGTAAGGTACCCTTAAAGCTCTCTGAAAGCTCTCTGAATTTTGCTCTTGCAGTGAATACATGGAGGTCTAAGTCATATTTCTTGGATTTTAGATGAAAAAGTTAACTGTAGCCCTACCTCTCGTAAGGTACCCTTAAAGTTTGACTCACCACTGGCCTCGGAGCAGCACTGGCACTAACAACTTTTTATATTGTCACTTGCCCCCAACGTTGAACCTTTTTTTTCTTTTGAGAAAAAAATTATATCTTACACTCTAAAAACAAGAGTGAAATTCACTCCAAAAGAGTGAATTAAGGGACCACTTCAAAGGAAGAGTAAATTTCACCCGGAGTGGAGTGAAAATTCACTCCAAATAGAGCGACACTCTATACACATGGAATGAAATATCGCTCTATTTGGAGTGAATTTCACTCTTTTTTGTTATAGTGTAAAGTTCATTGACTCGGCTAGATGTTTACTTTTGCTTCGGGCGCTCGAAGAATTTCGGATGTTTGATAAATATTAGCATCTGTTTTTCAATCTATTACAACCCCTCTCACTCCCATTCCCTTTTCGACCGTCTCCTACCCCCTCCTCTCCCCTCCCGCGTCATTCGATCATTAGCAGTTTGTTGATCGCGAAGGTACCCTGACACGAAACAATAAGAAAGGGCCTCCCTTTTCTCTAAAAATCCGGAAGATCAACTGGTTTTTTTTTTTTGAAACTTTAGCCTTACATCAAGTTTGCCATACCTCACAGCAAATCTGCAGACAGACATTAAACAATCTTAGGTAATAGCCCAGGAGAGAACAAATATGCAGGAAACGAGTACGATAACATCTTGTTCAGCATTGAGAGGAAACAAACTTGATTGTATCTTACGTTTCCATCTTACTTCTTCTGTAATTCTGACTTTCATTTGTTAATTCTCCCTCTGTTAAAAATATCCTTCAATTTGAGGACATGTTTTACAGTCTTTTTTTTTTCTTTTTCCTGTTTAACAAAAAGTTATTTTTTAACATTCACTATCACAACCTTGAATGAAGTGTTAGTTTGCCAGATTTCTTTTCTTCTTTTCAAAACAAAAGTTTCCAAGTTTAAAACATACTGCTCTGTTGATTTTTAGTCCTTATAAGTCCTTTAACGAAGTTTGCATCCTTCTTGGAAAATTTACGTAATAACAATTACTTTAAATATTCTGCCTTTAGTAACTGACATCATACGAGGGGTACCTTTAACACTTGAATACTTCCAAGTTCCGAAGTCAGTGATCAATTGATAGTACAGGTGATGACGTCAGATTGGCAAAACATGGGTTCTTTTAGCACTTTACCAAGACGATCATAGGTTGCTATAGATTTTCTCATAACACCAACTGTCGGAAAATGCAGAGAGCAAAACCAAACCCCTTACTAAACCCCTTGTCAAGTATGTAGGAAGTGGGGGGGGGGGTAAAGTTCCCTAGCCAAAATGCGGCGGACGGAAGCATGCTTCCGCTCCACAACTCTCAATTGACGAAAACCCGTTATTTGTTCCCACTGTAAAAGATGCAAGAATTTGCAGTTACTTTCTTCAAATTTGCTAAAATATCGCACCAAATTGCATCTAAGGACCCTCAGATATGGGGAGGGTGTAAATGTGGGGAAGGGCACGCCCTCCTCTTAGACCGGGTGATCCGAAAGAGTTCAGCTTTCCCCTCCCCCAGTCCAGAACAGCTTCTTACTCGTGTACCCCTTGCTGTAACTTTTGTAGATCAAGCTGAAGACTTTGCTCTCATAAGCAACTCTTCAATACGATAGTTAAACTTCTGACCGATTTCTGTTAAAAGTGGTTCAAAGCAAAGGTGTTTATATCACCTCCCTGGTTATAGCAGCAAGGTTAGGTAACCGTACAAGAACGATGTCGTGAACTCATCTTTTATTACGAGAGACGATATTGCGACCTCTGAGATGATAACCATGTGAACGCAGACAGGTGTGACTGTAGATGTGCCCTTTGCCTGCGGTCGTCCTTTATTCTGTTACATGTTTTACGTAAGTTCTGATTATTTGCAATTAAGTCGGCCCAGCTAGTGCCGTGAGTTCCGTTACTCTAGAGGATGCGACAACTTGTAATTAACTTCTTTTCTTTCGTTGGTAAATATTAAATTGTTTTCTGTATTTTAATAGTTGTTTTGGCTGTGTATTTGAGCTATTTGGTCAGATTTGTTGTGGTGATTTGTACTGTTTAAGAACCGTGAAGTTCGGCGAGCTACGAAACCGCACCCTTATAAAATGATAATTGTATGTGAAAGTCAGCCGCACTGATGCCAGTCTTGCATATTCGTGTACCTACTATGCGTGAATCGCGTTGGAAGTTAAATGTTTATTTTTGTCTACCTTTTTAACAAACTGCGTATAGTTTTCCCATTTGATAGAGCTACTGCTTTAGTGTGTTTTGTATTTAGATAGATTTTGATATATATTTCCTTGTACTTATATTCGCAGTGAACCAAATAACCGATACTCACACGTCTTTGTGAACCGTCATTGTGACGTTAACGTTTGGCTATTGTGCTGTTACCAAGAAGTTGCAATTTGACAAATAGCAGCTCCCTGCTATTACCGTTTTACTTTTGCTGTCCAAGAGAAACGGAGAGGTAGAGAGAACAAATAAATGCAGTCGTTTATTTTTCTGTTGGTGACGTGTTCATTGTGTCGCGGCCTCGTTAGTGTAGAGATTGTCTACAGGTTTTTGTCAAGATATAATCTCAACGATCCCCATTATAATTGGGGAGCATTTCCGAGTGATTGGAGACAAATCCAACTATCTTGGTTCAACCAGGGAGTTGCTATCTGGCAGGAAGAAGGAGGAAGAGGACGGAACATTGAAAGGTGAGGGGTTAGATCAAGGAACGAAAGACAAGGGCAGGCAGGGCTTGAGGGGAAAAGGAAGGAATTAATGGGAGAAAAGATTAAATTATAAAGAGAGGCTCCGTTTCTGCAGGATACTTTTCAATCTTCGTTCTGGTGAATACTATCTTGAAGTTCCAAAATATGATGAAAATGGCCAGGTGCTCGGCCACTGAAAGGGGTTTTGAAAATTAGCTTTGCGCCTTCGGCGCTCTAGATAAAATGTTTCGTCGGCGATAACTTACAAAGGTTGCACTAACCTCCTTTGAGTTAAGAGCGTTGCCTTTTGTATTTTCTGCGGATTTTCATTGTCCCGTTCATGTATGAACTACCCATAACAGTACCTCATGATTTAGGAGGGTAAACCTGACCGCGAATCTTGATCTTTTTCAAAAATATACCGTAACTTATGATCAAAGTACATTATTACTTTCACAGTGATAAAAATATACTTGTTTTGAAAGATTCATGGCACCCTTTATATAAATATTGAAAAATACACACCAATTTTTCATTGAACTTGAAGAGCTGAGGGTTTCTCAAACTTTTCCAGAGGGTAGAGGTTTCCCTTTTATTGGACCCGTACCGCCAGGACAACATTAAGTTTCAAGTTGAACCCTACACACTAACAAAATAATATTGACGCCCTTGACACAACGAAATGTGCAGTCAAGTTAATATTTCGGTGATAGGCATTGGTTGGAAACTTTTGATCTTTGTTCCCATACTAGAAAAATGTGTTGGTGCGCTATACAGAGTGTACTAGACAGGTATTCTTTGATTATATTCATAGGAAGTGCCAGACGTAACCTTCGTATAGGGAAAAGTTTCATTGTCAGGGCTGGCTTTTTTGCCCTTGGGGCCCGAGTCAGACTATTAAAAAAACTGTAAATTTGAATTATTGTAATCTGTCATCGGGCAATTGTAATATATTTAATGCTGCATCGTAATGTCTACATGCAATTCTGTAAATGCTCCAGAGTCTCTGTGGCTTCGCTTAGGCCCCATTGAGCTCTTTGAACCCCAAGCCCTCGGTATGTCCATCCAGTTTTATTTGAAAACCATGAAATCAGGACAGTCATCCTGACTTTGCTTCCTGCACCCGTCCCCATTCCCCTCTCCTCCATCCCTGCCGAACCGGCAGCTGGCTACGCGAAGGTTTTTATACATCAATAGTCATGGCTTATAGTAGTTACAGATTCGGAGAATGATAGGCAATTCACTATTGAGTCGTTGGGTAGCTTAATTCGTGAATAATTTCACTGCTTATACTGCTTTCTACTTTGTTGACCCCGTCTTTCAAATTTTCAAATGATACACCTTTCTTTAAGTTAGGATGCAATCAGAGGAAGTCAGTGCCTCAACATAAAGGCCCGCCCGAAAGTTATCCTCATTGTCAGTGTATATGCTGATAATAAGTTAC
Source organism: Holothuria glaberrima (assembly GCA_009936505.3). Lineage (NCBI taxonomy): Eukaryota > Metazoa > Echinodermata > Holothuroidea > Aspidochirotida > Holothuriidae > Holothuria > Holothuria glaberrima. Next base: position 16,572 of record WURT03531553.1, on the reverse strand, counting down.
TGAGACAAAAATATTTAAGTTTAGCTTTTTCTTTTTTCGTAACTATCCCTCACAGGATAAAATAAGTACTCTCAGTTATACTTTGAAGACAACAATAGGTATTATTTTAATGTGCATAAATCGGACCAAATTGCAAAACTTGCAACCATATGGAAATCACCGTAATCCCTAAACAAAGCAAAACCCGGAAATCTCTGATCAAATTCAAATCATTGTCTGATACTTCTTTAAAACTGAAGTGCTTGTGAGGATTCACTTTATGTAACTTGAATTGGTTACGATGGCAACGTTAATTTTTTGAATAGGCTACTGATGGAATACTGTGAGTCTATCGTTTGTGGTTTATGATATTTCACCACCATTATTTTAGTTTATTATCTTACAGACTATAGATGGTCAGTTCTGTGGGTTCTCGACCATTTCAGAAGTTTCCAAACAGTCAAAAGCTTATAAGTAGGTATCTCATCAAGATCATTATCATGACCGTTGATATTTTGAGCTATGAGAGCGTTTATAATAGGGTGGACTTCGTCACTGCTTTGACATTTCACTTCAGAGGCTATTTTGCATAGGGACAAATTTCAATTCAAAAAATGCCCAAATTATTTTCAATTGTCTTCATATTTGCTTAATGAGTACTTCTGTTCGATTGCTACAACTTCCACATCTCACGTTCAGCACATACCTTCAGGAACATGGTCCCCACTGCACCCAAATTTTTGCAAGAATTTCTTTTATGCCAGCACATTTTGCGTGGAGGAAATGTTTCATATTGGTAGCTCGCCACCTTACAGAGCTCTCATGCCAAAATATTCACACTAACAACACGGTGAAAAGTTAAATTTAGAACACAGAAATGGAGGAAGCAACAAAGGGAATGGAAAGGTTGTTGAAACTATTCATGACAAGTTGAGAACCCGTTTCCATGTTTATTTCCCACCTAATAAGCTTTCTAAAACTTCGTGCAGCGAAATAAAAGACTGGTGATTTAATAAAGAGCTAGTGGCAATATAGTTAGTGCTAGAAAAAAAAACATAAAGATGGTCCACCTATCCTAAGTGCCCACGTGATCGGATTTCGTTACAGTCGGTTTAAACATAACCCTCGTGGGGGCTCCGAAGCGATGGTTCCGGTGCCGTAGTTTGGCTGTGTACGAAGGAAAAATCTTCCCCGAAGGTTTTGAACACGTCTGGTTGACTCAGCCATGGTTAAACTGTACTTAAAATAAAGTTAACAATAAAAGTACCTTTTCCTCGGAGTAGGCATGCACTCCCACGCCTGTAAAGATGATACAGGCTGTTCGCAACATGAAGCCACTTTCGGCAAAAATTTCCATGTGGATGGAAATCAGGAAAGAGACTAATACGTCAAGAACAGCGTTTGTAAACGGGGACAGGTTCGCTTTGGAAATTTATTGATAAGTCTTAGATGATCTTCCTGACCCGGAGGTAGACTCCGACCTTAAACAGCCAAAGGCTGACTGAACCGAAAAAGTGGCTGTCGAAGTTACTTTAAAGTCAAGACGTGAAGACTTCAAATCTTTCTGACTACGCATACGAGCCTTGTGGGCAAGTTTTGTATTTCTTGTGTACACAGAATTTCAAATTGTTGTTTTACTTTTTTCGAATTTATTTTAAGATCAAGATTACGAAAGAAAAAGTTGAAATGTGAAAAGCTTTTTATCAAGTTACTACCAATTTTCTCTGAACGAACCTAATTTAAATGATGGTTTATGTGTTAGTTAAATCTAATGCACTGGTTATTTATATTAGTCTAGTGTATCAGCTTTTAACGTCAGTACTAATTTACGAAGTCTGATAGCTGCTTCAATTGTTTTACTTTTATGAACGGTTTTTTTTTTCATATCCAGTCATTTTCATATCTTTTTTCTTAAAGGGAGCCGTAGAAGGAGAAAGCAGAGGCATCTCACCACACTGCAGTTGTTCTTGTTACGTCTTGACTTAAAGTAACTTCGACTGCCACTTTTCGGTTTAGTCAGTCTTTAAGGTTGGAGTCTACCTCCGGGTCAGGAAGATCATCTAAGACTTATCAAGTCAAAGTGAATTGCAGACGAACACCGGCGAAATCGTCCACTTTTGACGAGCTTTCATGTGGTAACGAAGCATATCTTTTCAGGTTGTACTTGCTCCTGATCCTGTTTCAGAGGTCTCCGTTTGCATAACCATATGAGGGACAGAGATATTGTACCACAGACAATTAATACAGGAGGGATCCAATTTGTTGTTCGACCTGTCAGACAAAACAAAACAAACCGATATCATTGCCTATGGGCAACCTCATACAGGGAGTTCTTACGTGCAAAAGTCAATTAAGGCAACCACCTTTTGGAGGACAAACAAACACACGCGGAAGATGTAGGTCATGTAGTAAAGCAATGTGGTGCGTGGCGCAGTGTCCTCCAGAACAACTACTGCGTGCACTGAATTTGACCATTTGACCTTTAGTGCAAGCTCCATTTGCGTATGCGTTCGGGATATGGCTTATTCCCATTCACTGCAGCACCATGTGTAATATATTTTTACATTCATCGGAGTGTTTCGTCACTGTATTAGATTGCTTGCAGTAACTTCTATCGTCACAATTTTAATCGCAAAAAAGTACCTCATTTTTCCTTTTCCTTTTTTCTTTTCTTTTTACATATTTTTCCAAATTCAGCATGCACTTAACTACATAAATGTGCACTACATCAAACAATATGTTAAGTTTTTCAAAAGAGTAAGTTTTAACTGAACTTTATCTCGTGCGTCTTATCCTTCCTGCCCACACACCGTCCTTTCCCGAGACAACGAGAAGTTGTGTGTGACTGAGAAGTTTGCCATGACTTCAAATTCTTTATATGTCTGATAAAAATGATTTTAATGCCAAAATTAATGCTACCCTTCTTGAGATTTGTTGTTAACAAGAACTTCACGAGTTTTTCGTATTTTCGGGGCCTGCGAAGTCAGATCAACTTTGACCTGTACCCAAAACAATGTGGTTCTTGCCCTGTCTATAACACATCTATGTCACGATTATATGAAAAGTATCCATTCCTTTTTGTTACATGGAATATCGTGGTTTCATGATTAATGTTACAAATGCACACCTACATGCACACACATTCGTTCACACCCTATCAGTTTATAGTGATTGCATCATTTGTTTTGCGTTCGGCATGACTTTTGCCTTCGGAATACTTTTCAAAGAATTGTCGATAATGATTGTTGCGTGATATTGATTGTTCATTGCCTTTTAGATTGTTCGTAAAACTAACATGTAGTTCAACTTGTTTCAATTCTCTTTGTATGAAACGGGTTTTAAACTCTTACAAAGTTCTGAAGGAGACACGAGCACCCACACTTTTGCAAGGATGTTTGCCGATAACGTTTTAGAAAACCTGAACAAAGTCGATGTTTCTTTTCATGTATGTTATCACGTATGTTTTCATGATGAATTTTTCCCTTCATCTCTTACTCAGATCAACATATATTTTTAAACACAGACTCTTGGTACCCGTGATCACAAATACTCTATTAAAATATGGCCGTGGTACATGTTGATATTTAAGATAATGGCCTATGGTGTTCTATCCCAAACGGTTTCATGTATGTATTTTTTTTTTCTTGTTTAACATTCACGTAATAAATCAACAGGCAAAAAAGTAAGGGACTACTTGCTGTGTTGATAGGAGCTACAAAACTTTTGTCCGCAATATTAATGTATGTTTGCCCAAAAACAGTATATTATTCCCCCGAAGAAAGCTTATTTTCTGCCCAAATGGAGGCTGCCGCCCAGCCTCTGCCCCACCGCCTTTTTCGCCTGGCCTTTGTAAATACGCCAAAATAGTATTTAAAGTTCAATCAGTTTAAAAACGTTTCCGCATTACTGGTGAAGAAGTGTTATTCAACTTTACTTCCGTACGGCGCCCCTTTAACTATATTTCATTTACAGACGACTAGGAGTCGGTGACTGACGCCTTAACAATCGAAATGGGAATTTATTTCATCACTTCCAGTTTCTATTTTACCTCTTTTGGCTGGTCTAATTGCGGTGAAACAGATGTTCTCGTTTTTTTTTTTCTCGGTGATAAATATCGTCGGCTGTAGTACAAGATAAAACATAAAAGAATAAACAACATACTCTTCACTTTGGAGGGATATAAATGCACAACATTTATGGAATTTAAATCCAAATATTATTTGTCTTGGATATACAATCTTCACAGTTCACGATGCTTAGCAATTAATCCACAAAGAAATTTTCCTTTGCAAGGTTAAACCAGAAAGCCCAAAGGCTTAGTGATTCCTTGTCGAAAAGAAATGCTTTGTTGCACTGAGGTATAAGGCCCTCAAATTATCCTTCTAGAGGTATCATATTTTACAATATTTTCATACTTTGACCAATGACCTCTGTTGACCTCACATGACCTTTTTCTGAAAGTAGAACTTTATTTCCGTTCAGAATCACATATATTTACATTAAATTGAAAAGTAGAAAGTGATATTTGAAAAATGGAAACATAGTTGAAAAGACTCACAAATTTGAATACTCGTGTATTTCGGACCTCACATGACCTTTGATCCCCACCAAAAAAATCTAATAATAAAAAATGAATCAAAAAAGTAGTAAGTGATGGAAATGGGATTCAAAAAAGGGCAGTTTAGCTGAGAAACGGAGCACTTTCCACTATACCAACAACAAACTCGTTATACGTATTATATTCCTAATTATGTTATAGTCACAGCATCCTTTAGACGTGTTCATAATAAGGTAATTAAAATAATAGTCACCAATTACTGACTCTTAATACGGGAAACCCATCTGCCAAGTATGAGAACTATCATTGCTCTCTTGAGATATTGCGTTTACTAGCCAAGCGTCATAAACACACTACATACACACGCATACACACGCATACATACATTCGACAGCGTGAATACATATATTCCTTTTGCCTTTGTTAACAAATTTAACTGAAGAATACTTACCCGTGATATGAAGTAACATAGATGTGGAGGGACTTTAGAACTTACCGGGTAACTAATTAACCCACATTTTTATTAATGTTTAAATTAAATTGTTGAGTAAGGTACGGAAAAGTGAGTTGGAGCAAGGAGTTGTTCACTACAGGAGCGGGGTCTGCTCCGTTTAGTTAAAGCAATCAGTAGAAGTAACACATCCAGTGACATGGAAACTGAATAATTTTGGCTAATTTATATACTCGGTTTGCAACTTCGTTTTTGATTTCACGCTAGCATGGGATACACTTCATTTTGACAAAGTTTGCCCCTGAACTGTTAAATTCACATAAGATAACTCATATACTGTTGCATTTTATACAGTATGTTCAGAAAACGCTTGGGGGATACTTTCAAGGAAAACAAGGGACATTTAAGGAAAAAAATTTTGTGTCTGAAATAAGATTTGGGCCAATGATACATCATCAGGATTAAGGCAAAAGCTGGATAAACCAAAGCGTAGGGGCTTCATCTAGTCACATAAAAATTCAAATATATACATATATATATATATATATATATATATATATATATAAGTGCAAGAAATAATCCCATTTGTCCTAGACGTAATCTGTTCTCCTTCATTATACATGCGTAAGAAATACAGTAAAAACGAGAAGGACGTTCACACATAAAGCGACGTCCTTCTCGTTTTTACTGTATTTCTTACGCATATAGATATATATATATATATATATACATACTACAGTGTGTGTTCTTAAGTTGTGTAAGAATTTTTGATGTATGAATTTAATGAGACCGCCTGTAGCTTATTTAGCTTAGTGTCCTGATATTCTGAGAAAATCTACATTCAGCCCTAGAAAAAGATGTTATCATCTGCTGCATTATGTCTTGAATTTGTTAGTCATCGGTGGACCAACTTAAGACATTGCAATAAATATCATGATCCAATTGCGAAGACCTTTTCTTCCAAAGTTCAAATTTTCTATTTTTTTTTTATTATTTTATTTTATGTAAGGCACTGACCGATGGTGCACTCGAAAGTTGTGATATACTTTTTAAGCTCCCGATTTTAGGTATGCTTCAGAGCGAGAATGATAACTTCTTAACGTTTCCCAGAAATCATTTTCTCAGACACGTAATTTTACCTAAAGTGACAATCATTAAAGCCGTTCTTGTTTAATGTAAAAACTTTTTAAGGCAAAACGTAGCCCGATAATATTAATTTTAAAGCAAAATCCATCAAAGAAAGGGTATCTTCTCATAATTTAATCATTCTTCCAGCGATATTCCCATCTGGTACTGCACTATTTAATATAACATCTTAGTAATACGTAATATGTACTTGAACATGCGTTCAAGAACGAGACATTCTTATCAACATATTATGCCGCATGCCTAATTTTTTCTTCCCACGAGGTTATGGGCAAATCCAAATTTTCAAAAATGTTGAAAATTCTTTCAAAGTAGTGGTTAGGGTTAAAATACAGGTTAGGGTTACGAGTCCTAAACATATTTGGCATGTTCTTTCGTAATCCAGCTTCAGAATTACCCCCACCCCCCAAAAAAACGTAGAGAAACTGGCATTTTGGGAGTAAGAGGCGTGGCCAATTTCCAAGAAGTTGATTGATCGATTGCCATGATTTGCCATAACCTTGTAGGAAAAAATTGCGCCGCACATGACTGGTGTACTCTGGATTTGCAAAAACCGTTACCAGTTTGATCAATATTTCGTTACATTTTTCTTGTCAAAATTCATTGCAAGGAATCAAAGGGTTTGTAAAGTAACTTAAAGACAAACACTTGTCACCCCAACGTGTATTTTTTTAGTGTGGGGTATCAAAATTCTCAGTTGGTGACTGCTCTTCAAAGCTTGAAAATTCAAAAGATGCATGAGTTGCTCACATTCCACACTGCTTTGAGACTGTTTGGATTACACATTATAGCCTTTTATGCTTACTAGGACATGACCTTAAGCATAAAATAGAAAGACTAAAAGCATAGTGATTCCTTGCTGAAAGGGCGGAATGATTTGTTGCATCGACTCGGTTCATCCCTCAAATTTAGACTTCTTGACTTTTTCATTTCTTTTACGATGTTTTCACAGCTCGACCTCTGTTGACCTCATATGACCTTTGAACCCTATCAATTAGTGAATAACAAAAAAAAAAGAAAAAAAACGTATCCTATGAGGGAATCGAAACCGGGACCGTCTGCGTGAGAAACCGCGCTCTTATCCACTCCGAGTCATCGAAGAACTCGTTCTGTATATAGTATTTCTAATCGTCCTATAGTCACAACACCCTTTGCACGTGGTCATTATTAGGTAATTCAAGTAAGAATGATTAATGCGATAGTTATAGTTAATGACAAAGTTATGCATGTGAAAAAATACATATTTTTCTCTACAATATGATAAGATTATATACCAAGTTTAAAGATTGCCCATCATTGCTGTCTTGTGATATCGTGTTTACAAGCGGTTTTTAAGAAATTCGTATTTTCATCCCCGGTGACCTAATATAACCTTTGACCTTTACCAAAATCAAGAGGGTTCAACTTTTGACTATAACGTATCCACGTACTAAGTATGGAAAGCATCCGTGCTTCCTACCAAGAGATATCGTGTTTACAAGGTTTTTGGTTTTTGTCCTTTGGTGACCTCACATGACCATTGACCTCCACTAAAAGTAATAGGGATCTTTCTCTTAATATGATAATTCTATATCTCAAGTATAACAATTATCCATCATTATTATTTTGAGATATCGTGTTTTCAAGCCAAGCGTCAAAACACACATATACACTCATACCCACACAATCTCCCGCGTTATTGCATAGATTCGTTTTGCTTTCAGCAAGGAATCAAAAGGCTTGTGTCTGCGCAAGGAGGAGCTTTACACAGTTATGGGAGGAGCTACAAGTTGCTTACTAGTTGGAAGAATTAGAACTGCCTGGGATGACGAGAATTGCCCTTTAAAGTACTGCTGTGTCGACGGGTATTGTACTCCACTGATAGTATATATATATATATATATGTATATAGCACTACACATTTCAAATTTTTGGAAGGAATGATTGGCTTGGCTTAATATATTCGGTCACTAGGAATTCGTGTGCATTGTATGATCTTTTGAATGTTATTGACCTGTCACTTCAAATTTTGCGCTGAAGAAGGAACTGGAGTGTCCGAAATATACGCTGTTTCATTACTGTATTTGTGCTCTAATATTGTCATCTTTGTGGTGTGTTCTACTTATTTTATATATATATATATATACATATATATATATATATATAACATATATTCGACGTGAGAAATTTTCAAGTGCGAACTTAAAGACGGTAAGACCTACTATCAAAGAAATTTACCCCAACAATAGTAGAGAGAAAATTCTTTACCAGAAAGAATCGATGTGGGAATTTTAGAGAAGATAGTTTTAGCTACCTTAGATTCCCTTTTCCGTGACTGTCATCTCATTTTAGACTTTATTGTGGTGGCATATGAAATTTACAGTTTTGTAAGCAATTTCCTAGTGTTATTTTACAGAGGCGCACATTTTCATCACACTTGGTAATACAATTTCAAACCTCTGAACTTTTTAAAGTATGACCTTTATGAGATAAATGTAAATTGCCAAATTTCCATCTGTTAAATTTTGGTAAATCGAGGAAAGTTCGTTAACATATCACTGTCCCAGAAGAAGCAGAGGGACTGATCTTTATTAACTTACTACTCTTACTTCCATCAGAAGAGTACAGACAATGCATAAAAGTTGGATAGAAATTTTGAATACACCCTCTTAAAATACAATAATTTTCATGGTACTGTTTTTGCGTGTTGGGTTGGTTTTCAATGTTCTGTTCAGTACAAGACGAATTGTTATCCTTGAAAATAGCAAGCTGCTCTTTGTGTGTGGCATGTGCCTATGGGAAACAGCTCAAAGAAACTATATTGAATGAAAAAGCCATATTCCTCAGAACTGCATTTCAAAACCCCATGAATTTGCAGCGGCCCTAGGTGATAGGGTTGGTAAAATGATATACCCCATTTAGACGATAGAATGGTGGGGTATAAGAGACAGTTTTGTTTAGCAAAGTCAACACAGCATGAGCGTCTTTATACTTGAGTTTAATGGGACGGGTAAAATTACCCTTAAATGATTGTGAAACATTTAACACTTCTCTCAAAGACAACGTAACACTTCACAAATTCATTTTACACAGAAATGGATAACTTTACTTTCACTCTAAATTCAGCTGGAAGTTGAGGGCAATTTCTCTATCGTTTGCTGATCCTTTTAACTTAGATAAAAACTATTATTTAGATTGCATTCAACATTAAATTGATTTGTTATTATTTCATTTTTATGCAGTTCGTTTCTTGTTATAATTGTCAGAACGACCTCAAAAGCAATTCATGGATAAAAAGTCGACTACTGCGTGACATCTTAATATGTGAAGGTCAATAAAAAAATGACGAGTGCTCAAAATTTATGAGAAAACTCCGCAACATTTCGGGTGAATTCCCTTCATCAGGCGAAGAATATCAAATAATCAAAACAACGCGATGTAAATAAAACAAACAAACGAGGCAGCGTTTGTTTCTGCCTCGTTTGTTTGTTTCATTTGAATCACGTTTTTTGATCGGTTAAAGGGTATTCACCCGAAACGTTGCAGAGTTTTCTCCTAAATTTAAACACATTTCCTTTCTTTTATTGACCTATATATAAATATATATACATATATATATATATGTATATATATGGTTTAAATTTATTTATCCTTTGTAGCCTAATGGTTAAAATGCAAATTAATTCAATTACTTTTATACTGTAATTTGCCGAACCATATAACCCTTTTCCAGAGATTTAGAGTAGAGAGAGAAGGCTGACGTACGAATAGCTTGATTGTAAAAGTAGTACAATCATTTTACATTTAGCGGTATGCCAAAGGAAAAGAATTATTATTCATTGTATGCACTGGGCGTCGACAATGGCGACAGCCGTATTTCTTAACATTTACAAGTATTTCAGTTAAACGTTCAACCATCCCACACGCTCAATGAGACAAAAAGAAAAGAAAGTGACACTTGTTATTTTTAGAACTTTTCAAACAGAATTTGACTCTTGAATGAAACTTTATGCCACCTCGCTTATATATTTATAGGTTTAAAGCAAACAACGAACAGTTTAGATCCCGAGTCCGATTGAACTGTGTGATGAACCCTATACAGCTTATATGTATAACAAGTGCAATCCACTTTAGAAATTACCCATGGGCAACAAACTATTCTGGAATTGAAGTTCACATCAATAATTCATGCATAATTTGAGATAATGCTTTCCCTAATTGGTTAGCTGGCCACGAGAGACAAGAACTAAAAATAAAAGACGGGTCTACGTGTGAATGAGAACCGGATTTATGCTCGAGAGGAAGATGCATGTAAACATAAAATAGACAGTTGAGGAAGATTTGTTCGTCAAAGAAAGCTGCTTTTGTAATCATACTTGGTCTAATCTTTCTATTGTATTTTACTGGTAATTTTGGATGAAATTTGAGTCGCTCAAAGATGAGATTACTATTTAAAAAAAAGATAATCATCCAATTCAATTTTGTGAAATAGATGGAAGAAAAACATTTGCATCCATGAGTCAGGTTTCCATGTATTCTAATTATACCTGACAGCATGGTTGGGCACGTATGCATGTTTCTATGTATGGAACAGGCTTACTGGCAGAAAGGTTCAAGAACTTTTTACAGAACGGAATACTGATTGCCTCGAATCACAGGAAGCACTACTCGGTCATTTTAAGCACCTTGTGCTGGAACATTATGCTGATTTCTATGTTAAACATGAGTTGATATGTAAATTGAGTTGTCTTCTGATAGTAATCTATACACCCCAAACACAAGCGGCCGCCATAGGGTTGGAGGCTGAGCGATGTTTGTTCTGATAGCTAAACTAAAAAACAGTCCTCTCATGCTGGTCTTATAGTAGGTAGTTAGCAACTGTCAATCATATTTATTTACAGCACAAATGCATTTTTTCATTCTTTTTGTCTTTTTCGTTGAGAGATGGCACATTTTAACAATCCTTACTTAGTTGGGTTAAAAGCAAACATTATGTTCCACAAAAACATTACTCGTTGGACAAAAAGCAATGTGGAATGTTGGAAAAATTGTAATTTTCAGTAGCTAGTTTAATGTTTACTACATTAATTGCATAGGGATAACACTGACTAGTGTTATCTTTATAGCTTGTCCGTTAGATCAGGGAGTTGCTATTTATAGCAAGTAGGAACTCCCTGGTTAGATTGTAGCCATGCATTTCACAAAGTATTCCATTTCCATCTCAATGACAATAACCGAGATATTGTATACTTCAAATCTATTCTTTCATGTAACATTTAAACCTTTTAGTATTTGTTGTTAATACAGGGCCGTAGCGAGCGAGGGTGTGCGGGTGTCACACACCCCCCCCCCCAATATTTTGGTCTCCGTCGGCAAATTTTCGGTCTGTCGGCAAAAAGGGGAGAGGGGAAGGAAAGAGAGGAGAGGAGAGGAGGAAAAGAAGAGGGAACAAGGGAAAGGAAAGGGGAAGGAAGGGAGTGAAAGGGAAGACGGAGAATGGAAAGGGAAAAAAAGAGAAAGAGAGAACGGGAACGGGCGGCCAGTCTGTCATCGATTGTTTCGATTTTTGGCTCTTCATCTAATTGGCCCATTCAAGTTGAAGGCCCGTCGGCAAATTCACCATAGAAGTGACGGCCGTATCAACGACTGTCGGTGTAACTGGACGAGTGACCGAGTCCGTCGACAACTCGGGGAAAGAAAGGGAATGTAAAGCGTCCGAATAGGCGAGCTATTTCGGGTCATATGACCAGTGTTTTAGCCAGCCCTATTTGTGCGACAACGTCGCACAAAAATATCTGACAAGCAAATTCTACGCGGGTGTAAATTTTGACAGAATCAGCCTCACCAGAATTATTTGCCAGTCCCTTGCTGTCAGCATATCACATGTGTCTGCTTTAATTGCGACAGGACTTCCTAATTCACAAGCCTTTATTTTAACCTCCGAGCCCTACTCCCCTACTTCCATCTCGAAGTTCAGAAAGTAGACCGATTCCGTGCATTACGTCCGCGGCGCAATATTTTAATGTAGTAAAATATTTGTCACCAGGAATTTTTGGTTCCTTATTAGGGCAGAAATACACTCAAATATTGCACCATTTGAGATCTAGGCACCTTTCAAATTTCAAAAATTTTCCAAAGGACAGGGGGGCACCCCTCCCCTTAGACCCCTCCCCCAGGCCCGCGATCACACGACATACTGCATGGCTCCCCTTAAAAGAAATCCTGGGCACGCAACTGGAAAAACACATCCTGGCGTTCGAAGCATATTTTGAACGCTAGTGTTAAGGTTCTGGACACTTTTCTCCATTTTTGAACGTGGACGCCTATTTGAACATTTACCATATTGGAACGCCTGACGAGTCTAGTGTTCAAATGCTGAACGCATAGTTTTCAAATTCTGAACTTCAGGTTTAGCTCCTGAAGTATAGTGGCATGACGGGAGGAATTGCCTAACACCTTAAAATTATAAGGAATCTTTGCATTGTCCTGTAACTCATTTTTTACCCAGAAATATGCTTAAACTTCAGAGCTTCCTGGGGCTTCGCCCCCTGGACCCCCACCGGGGCTTTGCCCCTGGTCCCCATCCGCTAAAGCTCGCGCTTCGCGCTCGTTTTACGCATCACCAGATCTGTCGGGAAAATGTGACTTCTACACACCCCCAAAGATTACGCCTTCGCTACGCTACGCTACTTTGTGTGCAAAGTCTGCACGCAAATTTTGTTATGGGGACGATTTTTAATGCAAAATTTCGGCGCGCTTCGTGCGCATTCAGCACGGTGAACACTCCGTATCTTATAACTATTATTGGAGCAACAATACATTATTGTAATCAAAACACTTTTCGGCAAAAAAATGTACAAGTACTCTGACCTCTTCAGGAACCCCGCATCAGTAGAGAATCTTAAGAGCAACTTAATGTTATGAGTAGTATGCAGTATGCATTTGTCGTTACACATTTTTCATAACGAGTGCCATGCCACAGCCAAAGTATCACTAAATAATGATAATTTCTATACATGTCATTAACTGAAAGATTTTGCATCTAAGCCACGTCTAAATTTACAAAATTTCTCGAAAATGAGCAATTTACGCCGACCTTCTGGCCAAATGTATCTAGGGTGGGCTTAAAGCACCATATCCTATAGTGCTCCCCAAATCTCATTTGGGTCCAGGAGCCGGGGTCTCCAGGCTCCGTCGTTACCCTGCTGGTCAGATATGGCGTTGATGTTGTTGCTGTTTTTTTTTTTTTTTTTTTTTGAATATTTATTTTTTGTTGCTCAAATAAAAATCGGAAAAATCAAATTGGGGGTCAAGGTCGAAAAATTGCGTCCGGTTTGCCCCTTATGTCAAACATCTTCCTACGCTGCGGGGGTAGGACACTATATGATGAATGGGATGTCAATGAAGTACCGACGCGTGTGTCCTTCACTTGTATTACGTAGGCTGAGCACCTTACCGAGTTGTCCTTTCGACAGTATACTAGTACATAACTACTCTGGTAGCAAAAGGACAGGCTTAAATTAAGCCAACATTTTAGTCCGCGTTACGGAAAATGGACAAAATTCACGGAATCGGTAACAGAACACGGACTTCACGTTTCTGAATGGCAATTGAAAAAAGAAAAACAGAAATATGAGCAGAAGTTGTAACTTTCAGTTTTAGAACACTCTAAGTTAGTTAGTTAGTCAGTCAGTCAGTCAGTCAGTCAGTCAGTCAGTCAGTCAGTCAGTCAGTCAGTCAGTCAGTTAGTTAGATGAGGTTTAACGGCCCAGTTTCCAACCAATTGGTTCAAGTCGAGCCGGCCACGGCCTTTTTTCCAGTTGTGGCTCACTGGCTTGTTTTCCCTTACTCCATTGTTTAGAACACTCTACTGATCTAAGCGGAGAACAGTGGATACTGTTACTGTTTATCAAGGTCAACTTTCTCTACTACTACACCTCTACAACTTAGCAGAGTGAAAAACATACACACATACGCAGGCCTACCGAGACCCTGTCCACATCCGCAATCCTACAATTCATATAATACAAATTCTTTATTTATTGAAAAACGAACAAAGCAAGGAAAACAGCGGGAAAACGGGAAGATACTACGGAAAAAGAAAAACTACCAAAACGGAATTCCTAATTTTAGAGAACGGAAAATTTCTGGCGCTAAAGTTAGTCCCAAACAATTTCTGTCTCCAAATTGAAGAAAATTTCACCTTTTTTGGATGTGGGTTGACCCACAATTTCCACCTAAAATCACAAATTTACTCGGTACGTTGAAACACATGGTAAAGGTAGAGTCGTTGTAGGGAGATTTATACCAACTGAAATTAAGCCATCAGTAACGTAGTTGCCTTACTCGGCTAGTATCCAAAATAAGTTCCCTCTCTTTCGCTGTAAATTTTTTTCCCCTCGCTCCAAGGCTGATATTTTGGCCAAACCTCTTCTTGTTCACGTGGACTATCACTAGATTTGTGTACTATGACAATCAATACACGTCCATTATGCCCTCGTTAACAATGCTTGAACAAAGTAAACACATGAATAAATCCTCTTTCTACAGTTGCCGAGCCAGTAGGCGTAAGTACAGTAGACGAAGCGTAGCAGATCAATGAGCTTTATCATGTCCCTCCTACCCCTTGACCTGCGATCAAAGGCTGTCGCAACGGTACATGGCTTCCCTAGCAACCATTGTCACGCTGCAATACTCGAACCCCGGAAGTGCACACATAGGTGCACCCATAGGTGCACACATAGGTGCACCCAGCTGTACACAGCTGTAAAGTCGAGTATCTGTGTTAACGTTTACAGGGCAGTTACTACAGCTCTGTCACGCACGAGTGTACACTTTCTCTCAAATTTCTGGACAAACAACAAATAACATTATGAGCAAACGAACAACAACTGCAAAAGGTGTCAGACCACCTAGTACCAACGAAGTACCACCAGTGAAGTACGTGACAAAGGTAAGGAATTGACGAGTTCTCATACACATTACAACAAATCGCTACGTAGGTAGACAACAAGCATGCAGACATAGGCGTAGGAATCGGGCTAAAGCCCCCAGTTAGAATGTGGTGGGCGAACTAGACTTCCGGCCCTCTAGATCCAATGACGAAAACTCCTTATTTTGTCTTTTCTGAAATGATGCACCAAATTGCATCTATAGGACCTTCAAATATCAAAACATTTTCCAAAGAAGGAGGGTACCCCTCCCCTTAGACCCCTCCCCCAGGACGGCGATCAGAAACAATGTTCACCCCCAGTCTCGAACAGCTTCCTACGCCCATGTATGCAGATTTTAAATAAAACTATATGAATTTAGAAACTAAATGTAACAAAAAAGCTGCGATGAAGATCGACAGTCGTGGAAACAGTATGGGACCTACCCATCAAAAATCTTTACTTTGCGACTTTGTGTTTTGTTTCTCCTTTTTTCTGCCCGGTTACTGACAGCCTAGCTCAAACCATGAGCATGTAATATGCCAGGGGTGTGTGAAGGAATGGGGGTGTTGCTAACCAAAACAAAAACTGGGCACTAATAAAATGAATTTGCCCCAGAAATAGGAACCAAAGGTGCGGTTGCAGCGTGTATTACCCCAGCGTAAGTGTGGGAGTAAGCCTGCAAATTACGATAGGCCTATGACGACAAAAACGTTACCATATCTCCTGGCAGGTCCTAAAGCAAAGCTTATAGATAAAGCTTGATATAAATGAAGGGTCTCGACCGATGTTTACATTTTAAAACTTAGTTATCTAGTTTAAATTATAAGTTTGTCACTTTGCAGTAAAGCCCTGACTTTGTTAATGATGTAGCAGCTCCGTAACCAGTCAAGGTACCGAAGGCGGGATAGCTTCCCGGGGCGAAATATTTTTAGGTGAGATATACTAAAATACATAAAATCAATGATAATTTTTTTTTTATTTTCCAGTGGGTTACTAGGGGGCACCTCCTCCTACTGTGTGATGTAGTCTTCTGTTGAGTAACGGCACTGCCCTGCTCCCCACAATTGTACACTATAAGAGCACCGATAAAGCGATGGGCTGAAGCTTCACCCCCCCCTCCCGTCATTTAAGCTTAGATGCCCTCTTTTATAAGCTCTTTTGGGGGGAAACATGATAATCACTAAAATTTCTAATAAAAGTATTCTTTACCCACCCCTCCTCCTCCTCCCATTGAAATTAGCCCCTGGACATTTTTTTTCCACAACCTTCCAAGTAAAGATCAGATATTTAAGGCTAGTATATTCAGAGTAGCAGCTGCTAGAGTAAAGTACTACAGGCATCTTTCATCTGTTTACACGAGGATAGTATACTCCCCACCATGACTAGTACCAGGATCAAAGTAGGCCTACATCCACAACTATGGCCAATCTCTATATATACTGTACCTAATATTTAAGGAATAAATCGCATTTGACGGACTATTATTGGTGAATAAACCGTCGAGACTCCAAACTGCAAAATAACGG
>WURT03531552.1:0-41406 GCA_009936505.3 Holothuria glaberrima | reverse complement strand
ATCAATGCAAAGATTCCTAATAATTTTAATGTGTTAGGCAATTCCTCCCGTCATGCCACTATACTTCAGGAGCTGAAACTGACGTTCAGATTTTGAACACTATGCGTTCAGCATTTGAAGAATAGACTCCAGGGGGAGGGGTATTAGGTTCCTTACATACAATCTGGTGCCACATATGCTACATCTTGAAGTAGAATTTGTGTTAAAAAAATTTACATATTTTTAGGAAATAAATAAAAAGTGGCATCAGTGGGGGAGGGGGTGATGGCTCAAAGCCCCCTGCGTACGCCACTGATGCGTTCTATATCGGTTGCATTTTAGTGTTCAAAAGTTGAACGCCTTAGTTTACAGTGAAGGGAAGACACGCGCGGTTCCTATTACTTTTCACCATGAAGTTTGTGGGTAAACCGGATTCTCAGGAATTTGCAAAATGTGTTTGAAGTCAAGGTTAGGGCATAAAAAACGGGCTAAGGAAACCCTCTCCATGGCAATTTGGTGCTGTTGATCACATGGTAATGATAAAACTTAGGTATAATACCCATTCAGTGTTTTTTCAAGAATGTCATATGCAGTGTATTAGCTAGAACGTTTTCTCAATGCGACATTTACTGATCTGTGGCCTGGGGGAGGGGTCTAAGGGAAGGGAGTGTACCCCTCCCCTTTGGAAAATTTTTGGAATTTGAAAGGTGCCTAGATCGCAAATGGTATAATATTTGAGTGATTTTCTGCCCTAATGAGTAGCCAAAAAATCTTGGTGACAAATATTTTACTACGTAAAAATATTGCTCCTCGGACGTTGTGCACGGAATCAGTCTACTTTCTAAACTTCGAGATGAAAGTAGGGTAGTGGGGCTCGGAGGTTAAAATAAAGGCTTGTGAATTAGGAAGTCCTGTCGCAATTAAAGCAGACAAATATGATATGCTGTCAGCAAGGAACTGGCAAAATTATACTGGCGAGGCTGATTCTGTCAAAAGTTACACCCGCGTAGAATTTGCTTGTCAGATTTTTGTGCGATATTTGCGGCCGTTAATGCGACATTGCCGCACAAATAGGGCTGGCTAAAACACTGGTCATATGACCCGAAATAGCGCGCCTTTATATACGGAAGCCTTAAATTCCCTTTCTTTCCCCCAGTTACCGACGGACTCGGTCACTCGTCCAATTACACCGACGGCCGTTGATACGGCCGTCACATGCATGATGAATTTGCCACCGGGCCTTCAACTGGAATTGACCAATTAGATGAAGAGCTGAAAATCAAAATAGCCGATGACAGACTGGTCGCGCGTTCCCGTTCTCTCTTTCTCTTTCTCTTTTTTCCATTCTCCTTCTTCCCTTTCACTCCCTTCCTTCCCCGTTCCTTTCCCTCCTTCCCTCTTCTTTTCTTCCTCTCCTCTTTTCCTTCCCCTCTCCCCTTTTTGCCGACAGACCGAAAATTTGCAGACGGCGACCAAATATTGGGGGGGGGGTGACACCCCCACATCCCCCGCTCGCTACGGCCCTGTCTTTGTCTACGTAGCAGGCTGTACGGCATATTCCTCGTTCAGTCATATCATAATGATTTCGGTCGTTCATAATGGTTTGCGAAGCTGAGGAGCTCAGCAAACAGAATTTGCTCCGCGGGGTCAGTCCTGTCCGGTTACTGCTAAGGCCGTGTGTTTGTCTTATTGGTTTGTACAATGTACGTAAAACCATTTGAAAGCTTTTCATGACCAAGGAAGCCCAATATTGATACAAAATCCTGGAGTACTGGAAACAATATTCCCCTCTTTAACCAAATTACAAATTAGGCATATGTCCTATAGTTACAACTATCACAAAATGTTACAGCCGTTGACCGACTTCAGGGGGATGAACCAAAGTTACCCCGTCCTCAACAGGTCTGTAGGCAAAGGGGCAAGGGAAGCGCTCCTAGAAAGTAAAAAATACTATTGCCTTTTAATGCATATTAGTAGCCTATATCTTGGCCCATTAAAATCACCCGGAGCTATCTCGCCCCTTCAGTGCCTTGTCTGGTAAAGGATAAGGTCGCCAACCAAATTATTTCCTGAAAAGGTCCTCTTGATCGCCGCCGTTGGGTACAGAATTGTGTGCAGTCGCATGTCTTGGTAATCGTCAAATTAAGTTGACGAGCGAAGCGCCCCATAACTTTCCATGGTCACTGAACAGTGGAACCCGTCTAATATTCACACAACTTTCGCAAACATTACAGTTTTTGACAAATTATTACAAGTCAGTCAAAGGTCGAGTCACAAGCGAAGCCGTAGTGGCGAATTAAGGGTCCCCTTTACGGGAAAAGGGTCCCAACATGAAATGGGTACATCCTTCATTTTTCCCGACACATACGACACCAATATAGTTTACCCCATGGTAAAAAAGAACGAACGAACCAAGAAACCAAGTTAACACAAGAGAAACATGCACTCACATTCACTTCTCTCCTAAAAGATAGGCAGACCAGTAGCCAGGCGGGGGAACGGAGGCCGTTCCCCCGTGCGGACTACCCTGCCCCCTATATGCAAAATCGATTGAAAATTAAAATTTTAGTACCTGTAAACGGTGGCCCCGGTATGACTCCAGGCAACTTTTTAACAAACATTATCCCCAAAAGGAACGTGATGATGAACGTATTTTGTTTTCTGTAACATTTTTCTTCTAAAATTACAAAACTTTTTGCACCCTACGCGCGCTCCCTTCTTCAGTTGCATTTCCTTTTACTCCCGTTTCAGACATGCTGGCTTTATAAAGGTGAAGGTAATACAATTATGCTACTGTTCTTCCGCCGGTAGGCGTGATCCTGAAGAAACACAATTGAATCGATAAGAAGTTCTATCCTCTTTTCTTACCATTTGAAAGATTCTTAACCAGACTCACAATCATGGTAAACATACTTTGAAAGAAACGTAAAGTGTCTCAACGCTGATTCCAGGGGTGGTGGAAGGGGAAATCTCCTCCCCGTAACCAGCCGCCCGGCGTCTTGATTTTGCTCTTAAAAACGGACACTCATCACCCCAAGTACATTTTTGGTTGGGAGAAAGCACAATTCTCAATTGGTGAATGCTTATTGATTGACATCAAAGTCAAAAGATGCAGCGAAGCTCAAATTACACAGCATGCACAAAGAGTGTTCTGGTTACATATTACGGCCCTGTATGCCCACCAGGACATAACTTTAAGTAAACTAGGTTTGTGTCTGCACAAGGGGGTGGGGGTCATGACAGTTTTCGGAGTGGCTAGGAGTAACTCAGTTGTAGTTGGGAGAAATGGAACTGTCTTGGATAAGGAGGGGAGCATTTTCTCCAACGGAAACCCAAAGTTTCTAACTTTCCTTAATATGAACCAACCACTTTTTACAACAAGTCCCAAATTTTTTGGCGCGCTTCTCGCGCCCAAAATGTCGCTGTCGGCATTTTTGGGGCAACATGTCGCTCCTGTCGGGGCTTTGGGTTGCAGAAAAACTTACGGGATATCCTTTTACCACCCCTTGCCGAGTCTGCATGCAGGTTTTACCATGATAAATAATTTTCCTGCAAACTCTCGGCGCTTCGCGTCGCGTTCAGTTTTCACAATCGAAGTTGTATCACCAATGAACATTTTAAGCCCAATAATTTCAGTGAACTATTCTAGCCAAAGCTAGGTGAAGGCTCATAGTTAGATGCCGGGCATCAAGGGTTTTTCATGTGGCAATCTAATACTTTAAGTAGCAATCATAATGTGATGACTATATGGTTTGAAACAAATTTTACTAGCGACACAAATTTATTCAAAATTTACTTTTCCTTTTCATGCAAAATCTCGTTCAAAGTTAATATACGATAATGACAATTCGAATTGTGAACTGTGAAGAACCTCGTGTGCTCTGTCATTCAAATTGCTGCTGAAAGCTCCATGCTAGTGTTCCCATTTTGTAAATGTTTCGAAAATTTGGGGAATTTCACTATGAATCCTAATGTAATCATACTGGACCACAGCAAGCCTACCATATGGCAGTCTCTGGTCCCCTCTCTGTTCGCAAAGTACTCAACTCTTCACCTGCGCTTGCGGAGCTGAAAAAGCATCAACGTGATCATAGCCTTATTCCCTTCACTTGTGGCGACCTCCCACGTCTCTTTATAACAAGAGAAGGGGATATTCTTACCAGAAGAGCGATTTTTTCCGCGCTTCGCGCACTTATGTACACTTTAGGCTATCTGTGGTAGGCTTGAGGTATCTTCTCTTGTGGCTCCCGCAAACTGTTATCATATGGTGGCATTACTGACTACAAACATATAATCTTCTTCCGTGCGCCCCACCTATGCGGTGAATGTGACCCCTTTATCAGAATTACTGGCTACAGACCTGGATCTAGACCCCTTTATTTGACTTTAAAGCAGTGTATACGCTGGTTACGTATGCTGACGTTACCTGGTAGTGGGTTCTGTCTAGCTGCTTGCATCTAAAACATGGAAACATAACGAAGTGATTATCTGCCTCGTAAATGTTCCGTCGGCATGCATCGAACATATTCTGTAGAATCGTGGAAAGAATATGGTGTCTGCACCGATCAGCCTCATTTACCATCTTCAGTTGGCGTTTAGTATAACGCACTAATTTTGCGTATCTTCGAACCCAACTATACGGAAATTATCACATAAGCCATTCCTCAAAAGAGTCAAATGCTAGGGATTTATCTCTTTTGTTCTGAGATTTTACACCAATGTTGTCTTTGGGCTGTGACTGTGAATTGATTGTATGCTTAGAATATTCTATTTATGTGGTGTTTTATCGTTGTAGCATGGCCTCTTTTACGGGCTGGTACGCAGTGCACTCTGCCTCTTAGTATGCCACTTAGTATCGCCATCAGTATAAAAATGAAACTACTCGAAGTGAGTCGAATATTTGCATTTTAAAGACAATTTAGTAATCTAATAGCTAATGTATTTTACATTGAAAAAAATTTCTTTAATATAAGAATCCCCTCCTAATTACTCTTGTCTCTCATCCATCTCTCTCTTTGATAAGTGTAATTCTTGTTTTTGTTTCTTTTTGACCTGCTTATGGGGGTTGTGATCCAGTGTGATCGAATGTTACCGACCCCCAGGCGTCGTCATTGACAGATCAAAGCACTAACACGAAAGCAACGAGGGTAGATCTATGGAGGGTCCAGAACCTTTCCCTAGAAAATTGGCACGCAAATACAACGCTTAGATGAAATTTCCTTAAGGGCTTTGCCAATCATGACTAGAACATAGGCTTAGGAAAAGGGTGCAGGGGGCGACCGCCGCCGTACTCTGATTTGTGGGGGCGGAAACCTCGTTTCGCCCCCACTTTGGATGACATGCTGCCGAAATAATGCATTGATTAGGATAAAATGACAGACATTGCACCATTTTGCATCCAGGGCACCTTAAATAGTCATATAAGTTCCACAGGTTCCCTTTACTTCAAAGTTTGCCTAATATTGCATTATTTTGCATCTAGGGCACTTAAATTATTCAAAACATTTCCAAAGGGGCCAGGACACTGGTCACTATTCACTAACATTTACTTCCGCCCCCACTTTCAAAAAGCTTTCCTACGCTTATGTAGAACAATGAAATTTTGTTATCAATAAAAGTTAAACATAACGTCTGCAGAAAAGGAGCTTGGGCTGGTTTAAGTTTCTTACATGCCCCTTCATCCGTGCCTAAAATAGTAACTACAATAAACAAAATTTGACATAAAAAACTGTAAAAAGGTTTGTTTTTTCACTAGTTCTACTACGTTCTTGATTTTCTATGATCAAAATATTATTTTTTAATGTGAAAATAATTGTGAAATTAATTCGAAGCCGCTCTGAGAGGCTCCGGAAACGCGTTTGAAAATCAAGGTACTAGAGTACTAGACATTTAACTGTTTGAGCTGTAAGTTGCACCTTAGCAGCTTTTATTTGAAATTTCATTCTTTACAAATTTAACAGAAGTTAGCAAGTAAATTTAAAAAAAATGTGTTCAGCAAAAATCCTTTCCAGGTGATAACAGTCTTAACTGTTTGTAGCACTTTACTAAAGCTAATCAGGTTCCAGGTTCTGAGGGCCTTAAAATCATACTGAGAAAAACAAAGTTTTCAGCATTTGCAGTATTCTTCTCTTTGTTTCTTTTGCAAGAAGATCAACTTTCAATAAGGGTTTGGAAATTTCAAGACTGCCGTTACCCATAGAATAATTTAAACATTACTTGATACGTGTCGTGCAGATATGTCTTCGCTTTCACCGTGTCAAACGCAAAAACATAAAACATGATCCTGTTGGTGCATTGGATAGAGCATTCAACTTACACTCCAGAAGTAGGAAGTTCGGTCCCTATCACAGCACAGATTTGTCGAATTTTTCCCCCTTTAGTCACTTAGTTTTAGATTTGCGAGTGTGAATGCCTCGCACAGGAACTTTGATTGGGTCCGTAAAAGAAATAAAGAGGTCAGTGTGGTATATTCAGAAGCGTCCCCAAGACACTGACGGATGCTAGCGGACTAAAGGGAAGAAAATGGCAACAGAAAAAGTGACTCACCTATGCGGCTGCAGATAAAAGTTCCGATCTGTAACGAAACGCATACATTAAGGCTTCCGACAAAATTGGAAACTTCTTCCTTTACCGGAATTCGACAAAGCTTTCGCATAGTGGCGTCGCCAGGATTTCATGATGGGGAGGGGCACCACAAGAGATGATGTCGTAATCCCTTACTCAAGGTAACTATTCGGCGTTTAGTATGCATATTCGTTTCTATGATACTTTGCACCCGGGGGGGGGACCTCTTCTATTGTCAGTCTGGCGAAAATGTGCCATCATGGCACATTTTCGCCGTTTAAGAGGAGGGGGTTACAGCCCTTTGAATTTTTTCACCGACTTCGAGCATGTACTCCTTTACGTGGAGGTCCTATTCTTGGCTACACACCGAGGCCTATATTTGTATTGACTGACGTGATAGTATTTTCTCTATCGTTAAAATAAAATCCCGTGGTCCTTATTCGTCGGTACGTGTGTGAAGACATTTCATACAAACTGCAGTAGCTATACTGAGTCAAATATTCAATTCAAGAAAGTATGGTATAGTACCCTACATTGTATCAAGGATTGATGAATCTATTTTTGCACCTTGCTGCGCAGTCCTAAAAACAAAAGGATTCTGAGGACGCACAACTTAATTAGATTTCATGACGTAAGGCATTTTCTTCCCCACCCATCAGTTTGGCTGCTAAAAATTACGAATATTTTTTTATTTACTGTTCTTCGTATAAATGTGCATGGTCCACATGATGGACATGCCTTGTTGGGTGAAATAAACGAACGTTTAACCGCAAGTATCGGACAAGGTGGACCTCAAGAGCCAATGGCAGAGCCCGTAGCAGTACAGTACTCCGTATGTACAAACGCGCACACTGCGGTACGTTCATTGCCTCGAAACCGTGCTCCTTTGGAATATTCTGCAGGAATAACACCTACATGACTTTCATCCACTCCTGTATCAACCACTTGCACATCTCTCATATTGCATTACTGTATTTGGATGTTCAGACAAGGATCACCAGTGTGCGGTGCTTGTTTAGCTGCTATGTTTTCGCAAAGGACTATGGGATACTTCCCCAAGCAACCGGTTCGAGGGGTCGCTCACTTGGGCCTGGTGCGAGTAAGCGCGACTGCTGACGTCACAGGCTTCTCGAACAGCGTCGCGCCAGACCCGAGTTGACTCGGGTGAGTATTGGAACACGCTATAATACAGGCCTATGCGACGGAACTTGTTTCCACATACAGTACAAAACAACTCCTGCACACCCATGCAGACAACCTGAAAGCTTTTATAGCCAACCTGCTTCGACAGTACAAAAGTAGTTTACTTTCAAAATTCCAACATCTGAGGCCGGAGGTGAAAGAAACAAGCCAGACAGTTTCGTTTGTGACTAAGTCGCGACTCTGCCACAAGACTGTCTCATAAAGGTCTGTATATTACATAATGTAGCGTCAATGCAGCTCGAATGAAAAGTTTTTACGGTTAGAACCACGAATGCTGAACAAACTAAGCAAAAGAGAGACATATCCATTGTTCAACCGTCCAAATATAGGCATGATGAGCTGAAATATTGAGAAGGTCATTATTGCATTATTGGAATTAGTAGTAACTTGAAAATTAAAGGTCTTTTCTACTTTAATATGTCTGCTCACATTGGAATCTTTCAGTTAGAAGCACAAATCATATTGGAACATGGTCACTGGCGTAGCAAGCGGGTGGACTGGACGACAATGTCCAGGAGCCCCGAGAGTTCAGGGCCCCCAACCAAATGGGCAAGAAATAAATTCTAAAAAAAAAAATTGGAACTCTTGTCTACCGTCTAACCACCCACCACAGACCCGAAAGGAACCACTAAGTTATCAACAATTCAGTGCAGAATTGCTTTTGAAGAACTAGGTAAGAATGGGATACGGGAGTGAACCCGGATCTGGTGGGTGCAAGGTCTCACGCTTACTCCATACCTCCCCATAGAGATTGGAGGCGTCTTTTGTCCATGGGCCCCTGACGGTCTTGCTGCGCCGCTGAACATAGTATATTGATTTTGCATGAAACACTAACGGCCACTGATTTGACCTTACTGGTACACGAGCCCCATGGGGGTCCTGCCGGTTACTAAGCTTCATTGCTTCAAAAGCCACTAGCTTTATCCACTTGTTCACAGTTGCCCGCCTTTTGCCAAGAAGCCTTAAAACATTGTTATTGCCAACTGTAATATCCATCATCCCTCATCAAATGTTTAATAAGACTTTAACACACAAAAGTGCAATAGACATTGAGATCCTTGGTAAATGGAATTTGGTTGTGCTCTAAATAGCCGTCACGAAGTTTCTTTTTAGTCCAATAGGAATCCAACCATACAAAGTTTGAATGCAACCAGTCTTAAGGTAAAATAATATTCGTTATTGATGTAATATGGCCTCCAACTTCTTGACCCATCTACAAAGTTTTCTTCAAATAAAACATTTTGGCATTTGATATTTGACCTCATAATCTAATTTAAATGCATATGTTCCGCACCTAAACTTAAAACATACCTTGATACCATGACAAAAGTACAGTCTATAATCGCAATATTGTAACCATCTGTTTGTTCATTATTAAGTACGTGGCACATCAGACGTCACGCACTCCAATACAGATACCCGTCTCAAGCAGTTAAATAAGTCAAATAGACCAGGAAGTTGTTATTTGGAAAGTTTTAATATATGCTAATACCCTAAGACCCACTTCATCCTTAGAAGATTATCAATGATAAGCTATGCATTTGGTTAAAGGTAAATTTTCCTTTTATTTGTTGAATTCGATTTGATATCAATACGCTAGCAACATCATTCTTGTCTAATAATCCTGTCACAATTAGCCTTCTCAGAACAATGCTTTGATGCATATTTTGAAACCGCCACCAATTTAGGGGCAGGTGCTTTCAAAACAAGAAATGACTGATTAATTGAAAGAACGAACCTCATGCAAATGAGCCGAAGAGGGAGAAGTCTAATTTTTGTCACAAAAATCTCGAAAGTTTCCGGAAGTTTATGGAAATATCAGGTATAGAATCATGTTCACGTTTATACATGAAACCTTATTGGTATACTCGCATCTGCGTCAAAGGGCGTCCAAACATGCAATAAATTTTAATTCTCTAGTGAGTGGTAATGCTGTGGCAGCAGCGAAAAACCCACAGTCTTATTGTATAAACTACCCAATCCAGTGTAAGCCCTATAAAAATGCCAAAAAAGATACAAAAGACAGAGTACTGTGTGACCTTGGAGGTGTCAAACCTCGCTTCAAAGTGATGTATCTCCTTCCAAATAATATCTCCCTGAACAGACTGTAAACACAATGTTTCCTTGCTTGAGGATTTT
Source organism: Holothuria glaberrima (assembly GCA_009936505.3). Classification (NCBI taxonomy): domain Eukaryota; kingdom Metazoa; phylum Echinodermata; class Holothuroidea; order Aspidochirotida; family Holothuriidae; genus Holothuria; species Holothuria glaberrima. Next base: position 31,521 of record WURT03531552.1, on the reverse strand, counting down.
GATTTTATGACTTCTGCTTTGAAGAATTTACTACTTCTTGAGTGCAAAAGGTTTAGACACGACGACCTTTTTCATTCCTTGCCAAAGGCAAAAGGAATCTTTGCAAACACGATGGCGTGTACCCAGCAAACAAGCCCAGTCGGGCCCCAATTGAGTTTTACTTGGGGAGCTTGGGCTTAATTGGGCTTGGGCTGAAGTTGGTATTTACTTGGGATCCGACTGGGGCCCAATTGGGCCCATGAGAGAGATGGGGGAGATGATGTAAACTCATGTGGGCCAAGTTGGGACCCAGTTGGGCTAAGTTAGCCCAATTGGGGCCTAATGAAAAACACCTGACAAAACTGATTGGACCCCAATCGGTAGCCCAATTTGGCCCCAATTGGGACCCAATATGGTGTGTTAGCTGGGTATGTGCATGTGTGTGCGCGTATGTGTGTGCTTGTGACGCTTAGCTTGTAAACACGATATCTCAACACCGGAATGACAGAGCCTTTTTCATACTTTTTTTTTTTATAGAAATTGATCATATTAAGATGGAGAACTCTTTTTGATGGAGGTCAGAGGGCATGTCAGGTCACCAGAGGTCAACAATGAAAAACGATATTTCAAAGCAGAAAGGATGAATACTGTTAAGACATACCTATCACGCGGATGCGTTATTGTCAGAAAATAAACTATTGTGTTTGGTATTGTGTAAAAGTTACCTGAGGTCACCGGAGGTGAACGTCAGAAACCTTGGAAATTGCCATTAAATACGATATCCCAAGAGAACAATATTGTCAGTCACTTTTTACGCTTGATATACGGATTTATCACATTGAGAAAAAGAACTCTATCGTTTTGGTGGAGGTCAAAAGTCATGTCATGTCAACAATAGTCAAAAAAGAATATCTTGTAAACATACTATCTGAAAGTAGAAAGCTTGGATACTTTTCATACGTGGCCTGTGGCTACGTTACATTAAGAAACTAAAGCACATTGTGTTTTGGTAGAGGTCAACGGTTATCCGAGGTCACTGGTTATGCAACTTCATAATCCGTAGAAATTGTTTGTAAGCACGATATCGCAAGGAATGAATGGACCCTCTTCATATTTGTTATATAAACTTATCATATTAAGAAGAGGACCCTATTTCTGGCAGAGGCAGAGTTCAAGTGAGATCAGCAGAGGTCAAAAGCTGAATCTCATAACCATAATAACTCAGAATAGGAATAGTGGATACTTCTCGGGAGTAAAATTTGTTTTGGTGCAGGCCAAACGTCAGGCTGGCCATAAGACGTAATATTGTGAATATCTCATAAACATGATATCTTATGGGATTAAACATTTGTAAATTTTGTACCTCGTTGGCTACTCTATGTATTGAGCAAAATGAACCTCATAGTTTGATGCACATTTGGGGAAATTTGAAGTAAAAATGTGGAGGCCTTGATTCGCACGATAACCCAAGATGATTATGGTTCAGTGTTCTCATTTTATTTGTGGATGCCTAACAATGAACAATTCCATCGTTTTTAACTTTTATGTAATGTCACTTGATTTCCAAATGTCAAATGTGTAAATACGATAAGTCATACTTGAGTGGAAGGTTCAAGGTCAGGGAGAGGTCATGAATGGTACGTCGTGCGTGTATACTTCAGGTGCTTACATCAGTGTTCACAAGAAGTGACTTTAGGCAGCTGGAATGTGGTGATTCCATTTTCGTTCACCTTGTAGGCTTTGGTGGAGGTCAAGGATCCAAAAATACATTTGGGCATCCAGTAGATCATATGCATTAGTATGGACATATAAACATAGTTTACCGCTACACCACAGTATGTTATCTTTACGTTGAGCGTTCTGCACGTCCCGCGAAAGAACCAAGTTTCGGATTGCTAATAGATAACGTGACGAAAAGGGGACCAGAATCTTTCGAAAACTGAAAGCTTATAGATTATCAACAATAATATCTGATAGCGTTTGCTGATAACATTTTATACACCTGTAATTTATGGAGATAAAGCTCGAAGAATACAATCAAATAACGTTGTCATAGTGTTGTGTAGGTAATACAACAATATGGTGAGGAAACGGATGCTCTGGCCCTTTTTATAGTCCTTTGGGCGGTGGAGACCTATTGAACTAAATTTATGGACACGGTGTGCCATTCACAACCCCATAAACCCTAAAATAAATAATTAAATAATGATACGACTGCGTAAGTGACCTATCGGGCAAATATAATCTTCGGAAAATTGTGGGATGTTTTACAATAATGATGACATCCATCAAGTTTAAAAGGAAGTCAGAAAGTCGAAAACATGCACGCAACATGTGATGTGCATTTCAACCAAATATTTAGACACATTGAATGGACAATCGTTAAAAGATTGTTCGAAGTAACAGTGTTGGCAGTTCAAGTTTGGTGCATACACCAGACCGAAAAGAGAGGGAAGGGAATGTTCCCCGCTTCGCTCCCCAGGATCTACGCTTCTTGTGTCAAAGAAAAGAAATTATTACCTTACATGCTATTACACATTATAAATCATGATAAACAAGTTATTTTCCACTGCACATTTAGAACTGTTTACGATATACTGATACGGCAGTAACACAAAAAACAATGGAGTAAATTTTCAAATGATCTATGTATGCGTAAACAAACATCCACTGTAATATCAAGAATTACAAATGCAGGGGAGGAGGCCTTCCCCGGGGCTTTGTGGAATCAGTAGAAAGAGAAAACCAGGACGCTCGGTGTTTCCTTGCAGAAAGGAAATGCTATGTCGCATTGTGGCTTATCCCTGAAAGTTATCAACGACTGACTGCATGGCCAAGTGCTTAGAGCATCCGACTTGCAGCCGGAAGGTCAAGGGTTCGAATCCTGGCCGGGTCATACCGAAGACTTTAAAAATGGAACCTACTGCCATTGTGCTTGGTGCTCAGCACAAACAATGGAGTAGGGAAAACAAGCCAGTGAGCCACAACTGGGAAAAAGGCCGTGGTCGGCTCGACTTAAACTAATTGGTTAGAAACTGGGCCGTAAAACCTATCAAACTAACTCTCAAAGTTATCCATCTTGAGAATATGATGTTTAACGATGTATTCACAGTTAAACTTCTCGTAACTCAACATAAGTTGTCCACCGTATAAGATCTCTGACAGTTCCATAGTTGTCACCATTCAACGACTTGTGAGTTTAAATGAACTTTCATCTCCACCAAAAACAAAAGGGTTCTCTTAATCAGTATGTGACACCCAAGTAGGGGTTACCTCTGTTTAGAAGGTTTCGTGGTATCATTGACGGTTACCTCAGATGACCTTTTTACTCTACCGAAAACGACAGGGGTATTTTCTAGGTGTAACGTGTTCACTTAAATTGTAACGTTTCAAGTATGAAACGCACTCTTCATTCCTTGATATTTTGCTCCAGAAGTTTTCAGTTTCAACTTTTGCGACCTGAAATGACAGCTGATCTCCACCAACACAACAACATTCTTCCTCTCAATATCAAAACTCTGTATTCTCAGTATAGCACTTAACTTACAGAAAACAATACGTTTCGAAAAGGCCAGTCAGATTTAAGTGAGGACGGAGCTGTCAACCAGTGGGCTTTTATCCTTAAGGGGGAGGCCATAATGGAATACCTTCTGTCTAGTTCTGAGACAAAGGAGCCATGATGATTTTGTCGGATCAAGACATGCAGACCTGCATCACATAGATCCGATGAAATAAACAAGAATGCTGATTTTAGTTGTTCGAGAGTCATTCTGATCGTCTTCTTCTGGGTTAGTTAGTTAGTTAGTTAGTTAGATGAGGTTTAACGGCAAATAATAAACAAATAATGGGAGAAAGCTCAAAAAGCTTTCCTCGTACCGATCCTGCACAAACTACCATCATCTGATCATTGTCGGAAGTTCTGTTTTCTTTAAAACAAAGTAAGTTTTTACCCTTGTGTGATGTTGTAGCTTTGTTTGATGCGATCTCCGCAATAACGCTTAAACATTTGCCTCTCGGCAATTCACTTTGCCATATGTTTTGTCCCAATAGAAAAATAGTTTGGGAAGAGCATAAAAATTGTAAATTTAAAAAATTAAATCGGGCGTAGTTCATGACCTTTAAACAGCGCTTCCAATAACTGTACAACCTTTTCATGTGTTTGGCCACATCAGGTGGCCACTAGTAGACATCCTGTACAGTGACAGTCATCTTCATATGTGCAAATGAAATACTTCCTTTAAAAGGGTCACATATTATAGGCGTCACAGGGTCAATACTGTTGGAACTGGACCATCCAGTCAGTTTACAAGACCAGAAACGCAACCAAAGACAGTCTTTCATTCTTAAAAGAACCTGATAAAATTTGAAACTAATGCGCATCGGAGATGCACCTTCCCGGAATCGTATCATTTCCTCGATATCCGGATTTGATCATGTTTTTACCCAAATGTGTTCAAATAAATGATCTGGACTCCGAATCAGGGCCCTTCTTCCCCGGACGTTTTAAGAGTGATGACGATAATCTTGGATAATGCACGTTATCTTCGAGTGTGCAAAAATAATTTTAGAATTGTCAAAAGTACATTTGGGCACAGAGAATAACTTAAATGCCTATGATATCATCATTTTAAATAGACTATCCGGTCAGGTTTTAATACGGCAAACGTACTAACCGTAGACGGTCCAAACATGCGATCATGGAAAACAACCGTTGATTTTTGTGTGTACTACCGAAATGCCAATTTTAAATGGTCTCAGTCGCATTGGGTGTACTGAAGCACCTAAGAAAGCAGGTCAATGTTGTTGTTGGTCAACCCAATTAATTACAGTGAACTGTAACGTAATGGAAAGCAGTCATTTAAAGAAGCATGTGGTAAATTTTGATTAAAAAACTTTAACTTGAGCAATTCAGCCATGGGTGTGTAATTCGAGAGGTGCGGGGGGACTGCAGCCGAGTTCAAAATGATCCTTTTTCTCGTAGACGGTTTTGAAAAACTTCGCGCATTTTTCAGGTAGGCCTTATAATTGATTTCCTGGAACAAAAACGTCTCAGCCTCTTGAAAGAAGTAACCGGTACGCCTTTGACGCCAGTCATGTTTTACATCCAGAAAACTATTTTTGATAAGGTCACAGGTGTCTATCGAAGAACAAAGTGGCCGCCATTTTTGAAATTCTGGTAGCTACAGCTATTTTATGATGTAGTGACCACTATAGTTAATGTACTCCACTTATTTGGTCCTTTTATCACAAAGTGAACTTTTTCCGCCGTATTTTACAATAATTTGCTAAAATTATAACATGAAAAGGGAGAAAAGCAGCCCATGTGTACGAATCGTTCACAATATACTGTTTGGTCGCTAAACCGTAGTTCACTTCTACTGAGCAGAAAAGTAGTGATTATCATGCAGGGGGCCCCCACCCCCAGGAGGATGACCGACCTCAAATGTAGAGGCCGTTTTGGTTCGTCTCCTAATACAGACCTCCGCGCGCGTGTGGTTATGTAACAGGGGCGGCTCGCCACGTTTTTCGTGACGTCATCGGATGCTACCCGGAGTATACTGGGAGTCTAGATCCCGAGATCAGTCGAAGTGTTCAATGCGGGTAGGTTTTTTTGTCATTGTTCATTTTGGTACAAACATGTTATAACACGTTTAATGACGCAATCCTTTTATTTTTAGAACACTTGTAACAACGTTGTCGAAGTGTGTAATGCGGGTAGCTTTTTGAGGACACTAGTTTCACACGAAATAAAACAGAAGGAACGTACGCTGAATTCCTATAGCTACGGTAAAAACTTTTACCTCAGATACAAGCATCTTGATTACGTAACCGATCTCGAGGACATTTCATACAAAAATCACTTGAAAACAATACGTTAGCACCACACAAAATAACACAGAAGGAATGTGCAATGACCAGGGAGATGTCATCCGTACGTTATTCGGATAATATCTCCCTCACTGACTTCCTATAGCTATAGTAATAGCTTTTGCCTCGGCATCACTGTCGTCAGTGTTACTGCTATCGGTCATGGTGTCTTCTACCAGAGGCTCTGATGCACTGTCGTTAGTTTCACTCTCTGAGATATCGTCGTATGAATCCTCGTCTGAAAGGTCGTGAGGTCGCTTTGCTATACCCTTCTTAGAGTTCCCACCGTTCATCTCGAGGTCTCCATGACTTTGTTTGTGGACCACCTCTTTATGCCGACGAAGATTGTAGCCTCGCGTAAAAGGCAACTGGCAAATATGACAAAGATTAGACATACTGAAAGTTCTGCAACCAAGAAGACCTGCCATAAAATGTGAAAAACACGAGTCTCCATCTGCTTAAATGTACCTCACTGGCTCGGAGCACATGAGCATGCGTCATAGAGCACTCGGCGCACATGAGCATGTACAATGGAGCACATGGAGCATGGGGAGCATGCGTGATAACACTCGGGGTAGAGGGCAGATGCAGTGCAGCATGTAGAGCCGATAAGCTTGCGCATGTGGAGCAATTAGAGCAGAGGGGCATACCTAGTGGTTTGCATGGAACAGAGGTGCATACCAAGTATTGTGCCCGAAGCAGGGGAGCAGCAGGTGAGCATGCGTCATAGAGCACTCGGAGCACGCGAGCATGGACAATGGAGCGAACGGAGCAGAGGAGCATACGCAGTGGCGCACGGGGCATGCGTGATAACTCAGGAGGTCGAGGAAGATGCCATGAGGTACGTAGGGCTGATAAGCATGGCTATGTGCGCCATCGGGACAGAGGAGTGGTTGACATAGAGCGCACATAGCATCGGAGTAGAGGAGCGTACGTCGGTGTGTTGCAAACAAGCACGTTTGTGCTACCCATAAGTTTGGCATTATATACTCGTAACGTCAAGGCAGAAACACAGCTGACCTTGCATGGTATCCGCAAGAGTCCGCACTTTTTGCCATGTTCTGATACTATTTAGCTTGATTTGCTGTCTCAGTCATAAATCTTTCGCTTAGGGTTTGTCAATATTTCTCCATCCTAGACCTAAAGGTGAGCTCTCCTCGACATACATACATGACGAAGAGAGAATGACCAAAAGGCATGACCTATTACATAACGAACAATAGCATGGCGTTAAGGCCTCGATTTGTGCTAGCTTTCTGCATAAAGTTTACCGAAATCTTGTTTACATGCTCGTCTAAGCGTTACGTGGGGTATACTCTCTTATGTTGCTCTTATGTCAATTTCTTTTGGTTTATTTGAGTGGAAGAGCTTTCAAACATCTCGCCAGTATACTACACAGTAAAAGATGTCTAAGCAAACAAAGGTTAATGCAGAATCTTAACGTAAAAATGTGTTGCTTTGTTGCTGGTATGTTCACACTCACTTGTTGATCCTTAGGTCCTACTTACTCAGTCCGTTGATTTTGGAACTTTTGCTGGTTACGGCTTCAAATGAAGAATCCTTGAGATCGGTTATGCCATGAAGATGCTTGTATGCGAGGCAAAAACTTACATACTATAAGTATAGGAATTAAGTGTACATTCCTTCTGTATAAACCCTGTGAGGGAAAGTAACTACTCTTTTACAAGAAAATTGTTTAGGCTGCGTTTTGTGTAGCATCTACTGCCTTCGAAAGTCTTTTCGAATGAAGAAGCAAAAAAAAAAAAAAAAAGAAATAAAAATAAAAAAGAAAATAAAAAAAGTTAGGCCATTCTTACAGTTTAAGACCTGTTTCAACCTACCATTGCCCAATTTAGCAACACGTAGCTCGGGGATTCTCCCCTAGCACCCTGAAACAGGGTAGCCTCCGAGGACGTCTCGAAAAACGGGGCGGCCGCCCCTATCACAGGCTAACCGATAAATGTCGATTGCAACACACAAACTATCATTTTGCTGGTTACAGCTTCTGAGGTCAAGTGGTAAGAGCATCCGACTTGCAGCCGGAAGATCGGGGGCTCGAATCCTTGCTGGAGTAGGGAAAACAAGCCAGTGAGCCACAGCTGGAAAAAAGGCCGTGGCCGGCCCGACTCAAACCAATTGGTTACAAACTGAGCCGTAAAACATCATCTAACTAACCAACCAACCAACCAACCAACCAACCAATCAACCAACCAACTGATATAACGACCTCGGTACCGGTTTCGTCTTAACGATGAGGCAAAAGCTTATACTGTAGCTATAGGAAGTGATTTTTGTACGAAATGTCCTCGAGATCGGTTACATAATCAAGATGCTTGCGAGGGAAAATCTTATACCGTGGCTAAAGGAATTCAGCTTATATTCCCTCTGTTTTATTTCGTATTAAACAGAAGTGACAGAAAGGGTGGAGGTGTTGCTCGCTTTATTAAACGTGACTTACATGGAAATATCAGGACAGATCTTAGTCACTTAATGAATGACAGTGCTGAAACTCTTTTCGTGGAAGCAGAAAACAGTAAAGTTAGAAATACTATTGTAGGGATTATTTACCGTCCACCTAAGCAACGAGTGGATGATTTTCTCGATTGCACGAGTAATTGTTGAGTAGTATTAATTCAAGAAAACGAGATCCTCACAGATGACTTCAATATCAATCTTTTAAAGAAAAATGAGTCACACAACATACAAGAGTTTCTGAATATTATGTCTTTATGTTCTTTTCATCCGTTGATTGGTTAGGCTACCAGGGTTACTACCGTACGTTTTCCTGATTGATAATATTTTTACCAATGTTGTTAACCATGTACCAAAATGTGGTGTAATTGTCACCGATATTTCTGATCATTATCGTATCTTTGGTGTTTCATTAAACAAGATACACACTTCAAGTAGTCAAACTATCTATAAGAACAATACTTGTTGTAATAACATCTGTTATATGGAAAGTGTACTAATGTTGATTGGTCTTTCGTCACAATTGATCAAAATGTTGTTTCTGCTTACACGAATTTTTCAAAATTTTGTTGATGACTTTCAATAAGTGTTGCCCTTATACCAAGGTCCATCAAAAGATCAAGTATGAAAAATCTCCATCAATTACTTCTGGGATTTTGAATTCAATTAGACGTGAAAACAAACTATATTCAAGGTACATCCAAAGCCTCACTTCGATTCTTAAATTTAAGTACACAAAATATAAAAATATTCTTACAACTGCAATAAACTTGGCAAAGAAAATGTATTTAATTTTCAGTAATTTGATTGAAGACCACAGGGGTAACTCTACCCAGCTCTGGAAAGTCATTAACAAAATTCTTCATAAAAGCATAATGGTAAAAGCATAATAGTGACTCTAATAAGACTTGTTTGTGGCAATGATATTATTTCAAATAAGGGCGAAATTGCAAATAATTTAAATAAGTATTTTTCCTCTGTTGCATAAGATCTGGTTGATAACCTACCTGCCTGCAAGTTTCCTCCTCTTACCTACATTAAAACAAATGTTCTTGATTGTTTTATGTTTTTTCCCACAAACACTGATGAGGTGAAACTCCATCTCCAGACTAAAAAAAGGAGAGTCCTGGTTATGAAAATATATCGAATGATATTCTCAAGCATGTGGTTGATACAATAATAATTCAACTTACTCATATTATCAATTTCTCTTTCTTAAATGGAGTATTCCCGTCCGAATTGAAAATTGCCAAGACAGTGCCAATTTTCAAGTCTGGTGACCAGAAACGTTTTTCACATTATCTCTATTCTGTCTTTCATTTCAAAAATTTTTGAACGTCTTGCGTATGATAGGCTCTATAACTTCATTGTAAAACATAAAATTCTTTATGAACACCAGTATGGATTTCGCAACGATCATTCTACGAATATGGCACCTTTAAGCCTCATCGATAAAATTGCAAAAGGTCTGGATAACAGACTTATAACAACTGGTATATTTATTGACCTGTCTAACGCCTTTGACAGCATTGACCACTACATTCTTTTGAGAAAATTGTTTTGTTACGGTGTTCGAGGTATTGTCTATAACTGGTTCCGAGGTTATCTCACGATCGATGGAATTATGTTCAATTTAATAATTCCTCTTCAAATTATATATTCTCTCATATTGGTGTACCACAAGGTTCCATACTTGGAACACTCCTATTTATTTTTTATGTGAATCCCCTATTTATTATTTATGTGAGCGATATTTATAAGTCTTTCATCAAATCTCAGCTCATTTTATTTGCTGACGATACTACTGTCTTCCTCCAAAAGCGATGCTCTTGCTGAAGTTACTTGTGAAATTTCTCATATCTCAAACTAGCTTAGATCAAACAAATTATCTCTGAATATTTTGAAAACCAAATTTATGATTTCCGATACTAAGGTTACTGATTCAAGCAAAGTTACTGCATTACTCGATGGTCATCTTATAACTGCTTCACCTCATACAAAATTCTTAGGAATCCCTATAGATGAAAATCTAAATTGGAAGGAACATATCTCTGAGGTCAGCAAAAAGGTTTCTAAATCTAATGGTGTAATCAATAGACTAAATTAATTTCTTCGTAGTGATGCACTTTTTACTCTTTATAATGCTCTGGTGCTTCTCCATTTCAACTACAGTCTTCTTGTTTGGGGGAATACACATACCTGCCTACTCAGTAATTTATTTAAGCTTCAAAAGCGTGTTATCCGCAATATAAGTCATGTGAATTATAGAGCACACACTGCTCCTTTATTTATACATTTAAAAACACTCACATTGTACGATTTGTATCAGCTTTCGGCAACTTTTACAACTACAACACACGGTACAGTATCACACCTATAATACTCGTTCTAAAGAATTTCTACACCATCCTTACTCTAGAACAAGTCTAAACGCTTCTTAATACGAAGCACAGGTGTTTATTCCTGAAATTCTCTGAACAATGACTTTAGAAGTTCTCCTTCACTTAACGTGTTCAAACACAAATTAAAGCAATTATTCCTTCTGAACAGCAAACAAGTTTAGCACAGCTTTTGTTTTTCTTTTAACTTCTAACTCTATTTTTCTTCCTGAATACTCGCCTGATTCTTGTATTGTTTTGTTTGCGTATTTAAGGGACCAGACCAGAAAAGTTTTAACTTATTCCCGATTCCTCTACTTTCATCTTTTGATATTCTTATTTTCTGTAAACGGTTTTCATTTTCTGTAATTACATGTATAATACTATTAATATAATGTACCAAACTTTTTGTATGTGGAAAGTAGGAAAATAAACTTGAACTTGTGAAAATAGTGTCCTCAAAAAACCTATCCCCATTGCACACTTCGACAACGTTCTTACAAGTGTTTTAAAAATAAAAGGAGTGCGTCATTTAACGTGTTATAACATGTTTGTACCAAAATAAACAATGACAAAAAACCCTACCCGCATTGCACACTTCGACTGATCTCGGGATCAAGACTCCCAGTAGACTCCGGGTAGCCTCAGAGAACGTCCCGAAAAACGTGGCGGGCAGCCCCTCTTTCACAACCACACGTGCGCGGAGGCCTTTGTATTGAAGCCTCCCACCCATACGGGGTGGGGATCGAACCAAAATGGCCTTTACATTGGAGGGCGGTTGGCATCCTAGGGAGCCGCCCCTGCATGATCCTTTCCAAAATCAACCACTGGCCGATCCAGGGCCTTTGTTTAGGAGAGGCCAAACTGGTGGTAGAGTGATATGGGAAGGGGTTTAAAGAGAGGGATGTCCCCCTCCCCTTTGGAAAATTTTTTTATAACTGAATGCTCTCAGATGCGATTTGGTGCAACAAAAGTGTTCAATTTTGAAGTTAATTTTCTTCCTAAAAAAATTCAGTTTTCCTATGTATACTTCTCGACTGGGTGGGGCCATCTGATGAGATATTACATCTTTCATTCCAACCTAACCTCAAAGAATAGTGATTGGAGTAATAGTGCTCTAGCCCCAAGAATAGTACAATAGTATCTCTGCTTTGTAAAATGGTGATCCTACCTGCAATAAATAGTGAACTAACCTCAATGAATAGTTACCTTACCCCTAAGACCAGTGACCAAACCCTAACGCATGGAAATTTCATCACAAAAGGTGATTGTTCAATTCCAAAGAAACAAATGGTAGGCTGATAGTGCCAAAGGATTCTAAACAGAAACATAGAATAAGAAGTATGCGACTTTGTTGGAAGTTTAACAAACTTAACGTCCTTTCAATAAAAGGTTCGACATGCGCCAGTAGCCTACCGCAGAGAAAACACCCCCACTCAAGAATAATTTACAATGCAATAAAGGCGTCCTTGAACATGTCCATCTTCATTTGCATATACCACAGACAGGTCCGTGCCGCAGGGGTTCGTTCAGGGGTTTGTACGAACGCCCCCGCTCAGAACTAATTTTTTTATATTTTTTATTTAATTGGATTTTTGGCGTTTTTCAGGGCAAAATGTCAATTCCGCTGGTTTAGACAATGGAAGCTGTATGAGTAGCTGTTTTGTTTCAGTGCAACACAATTCCCTAGGGCCCTATTGACTCGTACAGTAACTTTCATACTGCCACACACTAACTCTCGAGGGAATAAAGAAAACATTGATACAAGGGGACCGTAATAAAACTTCCATTTAGCCCCAAATAAGGCACATGAAATTTAAGCATGCCCCATGCTTTTTCAGGGAAATACAAACACATTTTTGGTGTATTACTCTTTTTCACTTTTTTACACTTCAACAATATCATTGTAGGATGAATTTGCCCTGCCTATGTGTACCTGTTTTACCCCGCTGTTGGCCCTCTTTTACAATTTTTATGGCTAAGTTTTTTTCATGTTTTCATTTAATTGAAAATGTCCAAAAATTCCAGCTTAGGTGTACACCAGATCGCTCAATTTTGATATAAAAAATGCAAAAACTCCCTGGGGTGGGAGAGGGAGAACCACACCCTCTCCCCGCTCGGTCGCTCCGCTCCTCGCTTGGGCGCTTCGCGCCCTCAAAAAATGGCGAACCCCATTGGCGGCGATAAAAAATGAAAAAGTGGGGGGGGGGCTAAAGGTATGTTCAGTCCCCCAATATTTGTCAAGTGCTCCAAGAAGCGTTGAGAATTTCAAAGTGGGGAGCTGAACATATTCTTGCTTAGAACATTCGGGAAGTGCCGTTTCTGGCCATCTGGGGGTTTGTAAAGCCGACAATTTTGTGGTACGCTTCGCGCTAACTGATGGTGGCGCTCCGCTTAGAAACACACATTAACATTTGATTGTTTTTTTTTTTTTGGCATTAATTGAGAAATTGAAGACATAAGATCCATATTTCAAGGCTAGGTACATGCAGCTTAAAACACTCGGGAAGTGCCGTTTCCGGCCATCTGAGGGGTTTGTAGGGCCAAAACAAAAAGTTTCTTCTACGCTCCTCGCCAACCGATGGTGGCCCTCAGCTTAGATAGTCCTGCCGCGCATGACGACACCCCCAGGTAAATGCTGGCTACGGGCCTGCGGCAGAGTTCCATCAAACAGTGTTTAAAATGAGGTAAAATATGATGGGAAAGACCCACAGATCTTATGTCCATTCTGGGAGAGCACCTCAGTAAGTAATGTTTGTCATTTAGAATGATGTATGATCATACCATCATGTCAGTGGTCATGATATTTGTAACAACTTGCTTGTGTACTTATGTCGATTGCCAGACGGTAGAAATTGACCACATTAGCATCTTAAAGTGTTCAATTTCCAAAATATCCCAAGGGAGTACCCTCAGACCAGTGGCGGAGAAAAGAAATTCAGTCAGAGGGCGCGAGAATGACTTGTAGGGGCGCTTCAAAGTAGGTAAAGCAAGGAAATTCGGTCAGAGGGGGGAGAGAATGGCCTGTAGGGGCGCCTTAAAGTAGGTAGTTACGGTACCCTATGCCTCAATACGGTATAAACCTAAAAAGGGCGCCGGCAGGCGATTTCATTCCGTCAAGGAGGGCGACCGCCCCTCTAACTATATGGTAGCTTCGCCACTGCCTCAGACCCCATTTCTCACCTTCTTACCTTTCCTTCGAGCAGTCTGCACTCGAGCAGATTTAATCTCCAGGCTCGCTAATCCCTGAGCCCTACATTTTTTTCGTAAATCGTCGACTCACGCCTGACAGATTATCTAAACTTGAAAAAAATTGTTTTGTTCGTCGTCCTTTCAAAAGTACGTGAAAGAATATACATGGCACCTTTTTCTGGAATAGGTTGAAGAAGCACTGGATTTGGTAACTTCTTATTACAGAGCATCCCTTAACACCGCTCTTAGATGGTACCCCTTGCCCAACCACTGTCTGTGATCTAGACGTACTTTTCCTACGGAGTTGTTTTCATGTCAATACCAGCTCCCTGTTTGTTTCTCCCGTTCTAAATGGCAATGCTTTCTGGAGTTTTCAGTAAATGGCTATGACTTAGTTTGGACCCACAGTTGCAAGGTATAGTAAAAAACGTAACGTTCAGAATATTTTCTTTTTATCATATTGCACACGGCTAATACTACGGCAACTTACAACACTTGTTTTCGATAAACTTTGCCCCTCGCTTAGGATCGGAAAAGGTCTGGCTTTGACCTGCAGTGACGGATTGTAAATTATCAGATCTCCACCTTGGAACTTTGAAGATAACCCATTTGTGGAAGGTCTACATTTCACAAGTTTCACGAGTTTCCACATGTGGTTAATCCATCTGCATCATGACTGGGCTAATCTACTTAGGGGATGGGAAAAGAAAGTGATAGGTGAGAGGTGTTACAATCAGGCAGTTATCAAAAGGCTGACTCACTGAATGCAACATGTGCGTTGCCGATTTTGTCACCGGTAAAACACAACGATACCATAAAGAACCCGTCATTCATGTATGCCTCTGATAGTAAACTTGCTTTTCTTCCGAAGGTTTTTTTTTTACAAAAATCAGAAAGTGGGTTAATGGCCCACTCGAGGTGACATTGAAAAGAACGTACTCCATTTCTAGTTTACATTCGTTGACTGTCAACAACTATTCAAACATGCAGTGGTGGGCAATTTTAGACATCTTTGATCGTCGCAATAAATCTCAAGCAAATGAACTTTAGTGGAAAATTTTCTTGAAGCTAAAATTTCGATAAGAAAGCTCCTTACTGATACGGAAATTTCACAAATTTCGTCTAGTCTCAAGGTTGTGACACACTTGGAATGTTAGGACCACATGTCTACAAAGGAGACGATAGTCAAAATCGCTAAAGTGTGTCTCGTGCGTATCCGTGTATGCCATAAATTGAATCACTGGCAGGCGGGGGTTAGGGTTAACGGAGATTTTCTGTCGGCAAATCTGTTGTGGAGAATCGTAGTCAATACACTTGAGCAGCATGCAGGTATTTACCTAGTCCAAGTCAGTGAGGTGGCCACAAATTTCTTAGGGGCAACAAAGAACAGGTACGGAATCAGTGCTTGACCGCCTCATGTGAGATAAGTGTAATCAGGAAGCTGGTGTAACATAAAACCGATTGGCCGATACAACATAAAAAGAGAGGAAGCTCTGCCACTCCCACTGCTCCCCCTGGTTGCCTCCCTGGTTTCATTAGCTCTGCCTAAGGAGACCCGTTTCCTTAAGTTCAATCCATTATCAGTGGATCTTACAAGTATTTGCCTCAAAGGAAATGATCAAGTGAGTTTTCACAATAGCTACTGAATTCCTGTAAACAATTGCAGGCAGGCGAAAGGTGACACTTTTATATTTTACTTATATTTGATTTTACGTGTATTGCTGGAAATGATGTTCTTGGGCACAACCTTTAGTCAACAGCGCCACCTTTATTGAAGTTAAGTCACTTCAGTTGCTAATTTATGTTGGGTAAACACCAACCGGTTTCTTGCACAATCATATCGTGGGGTATGATTTTTTTGTGAATACAGTGATAGTGATAGGTTGGATTAAGCCGCACAAATTTGGTAGTGAGAATGATAGGAGGTTAGGTAAGTCCTTAAAGAGGTTTTTTGTAGCAAATGTGGCGTTAAGTAACTAGACCATATAGGTAGATGTTTTAGATATTGTAACAAATCAGGCTAGGTGCTATATGCCATGCAGTATATGCCATGTGCTTTCATTGCATTTTTATGTCGTTAAAATGCTTGTTAGTTATGGCTGTATATAACCACAAAGACACAGGCTTGAAACTGAGTCTCAGGGTCTAATATCGGTATGATCACTCAATGTTCATACACATGACACTGAGATAGCTGCGCACTGACAAAATGAAAATTGACGAAAACTCTGTTTACGGCCCCGCTGATGAATTTGCCAAAATTTAGCTATGTGTTGTAATTCAATCCACATTAAGCCCGAAACTGGAAATAAAAGAACGACTCTCCTTCAGTTTACGTTTTTGGTAATTTTCTTCATTTGCAATTATCTGCAAGTTGCAGAAAATGAGATGATGAGAAAGGAACCAGAAGGAAGTTTCACACCCCAATATATTGAAACCAATTCAGCTTTGAAACTTTGATAAACTCTATAGACACTATTTTTGGAGGCAAATGTGAGCCGATTTGAATGTCATGTCATGCCGTGTATAAATTTTAACGAATGCTTAAATAAGGGAAAAATCTCTGCTAAACGCATTTGGAAATATTTGTCGTTTCTGGAAATTCCCCAAAAGCGAGCTATTTCATAGAAAAAACTGAACTTAGCACATCAAATAATTTTTTCCTAGAATTAAACATTCCCAAATTTGGATGACGAAACAAAATCTTAGGTTTTAGGGTAAAATTATAGAACTTAAACCGATTGTATTTTTACCGTTGAAAATAAAAATAGTATAAGTACTTTTTGAAGCCACAATAATACTTGCAATTGTAGTTTTGAAAGCTACTATGTGTAC
The DNA here is from genome assembly GCA_009936505.3 of Holothuria glaberrima. Lineage (NCBI taxonomy): Eukaryota > Metazoa > Echinodermata > Holothuroidea > Aspidochirotida > Holothuriidae > Holothuria > Holothuria glaberrima. The sequence goes on along the minus strand of WURT03531552.1, from coordinate 14,797 downwards.
ATTTTTTGTTGACCCAATAGACGCTTGAGTTAATTGAGTATTCCAGCTTGTTTTTTTCCAATTTGGTCAATTTTGATTGCCCCCTAATATATATATATATATATAAATAAATACAATATACACCCAGTTTATGTACTTATAGCTGCAACGAGTTTCATGCGATCTTCGCAATCGTCAGGCAGCAAGTGATTCGCTTCGCTGGTCAAGTTCACCTCTTAGGCTTGTTTGAGTGCCTGCACTTTGACAATAGCTCCGTTCTTCGGTTGAGCAGGTTCTTATTGTTTGCTAGGGTTATCTCGACCTTTTCCTCTACGCAGAGGTTGCATTGGCCCGAAACTCGGAGTTGCAGCTATAAGTCCATAAACTGGGATGTATATTGTATTTATCTATACAAAGCTCTGGTTACGCATCGAGCGCTCTTTCACCTGCTATTGATATATGCATCTTATATATATATACATATATATATATATATATATTGAATTAAGTTAATGAAAAAGGAATTTAATACGTTTCATCTCTATTGGGGCAGCAAAGTACAACCCAATAGAAATCATTGTTTAATTTAATGTAAGGTTTGTTATGCTGGTATTGCAAGGTGTTCACTGAGTTCATACTTTTTGTTAGTGTGCAATAAAAAACAGAGAATTTTTATTTAATTTCCACAAAACTACCTTTCGTTCGTTAATTTTAAAGTTAATGTGCAAGGTGTGTCGAAATTATTTTTTTAATTAAACAAACATATGAAAGAAATAACGATTTTTTTACAATATTCAGAAAATCCCAAAGCAAGGTTTGTGCTCGATTTACACAAAAAGTCAAGCTCATAATAAATTGTGTTGATAGTGACAACCAATTCGCTTGAAAATCGTTTTAGGTAGAAAAAACAGAGCATTTTGCAAAACATAGTGACATTTTGTCATTTCCAGAATGAAAAATCATTTTTAGCGTTGCTAGCGTTTTCAACTGTACAACCGACATCCAGCATAGCGTGCAAGTTAGAATCCAGAGTTATGTTGGAAAACAAATATCGTTATAGGACTGTCGTTAAAATATATCAGTACTTTCCAGGCAGAAACGTTTGTATAGGAGCTACAAAAATGGTAGGGGGCCATTACGGTACATACACCAGTTAGGGGTCATTGTACCAAGAAAAAAGAAAAGGCCAAAAGTGCCATCTTTGTCGTTGGGTATGATACTTTCCGTGCTCAAGTTGCAACTAAGATTTTTTAAAGATCAATCAAAAAAGGCCACTTGTCCCTTCCTCCCCCTTGTTTGATTACCGCTCGGGCATTGAGGTACACATCAGCGTTCATGTAAGACCCCAGGCTGTCCTTAGCACAGAGAAGTGCACACGTGGATAAAATATTGATGTAACTTCATGATCATACGTGGATGTTCTAATTTCTCAAAGCAGTAATGCTTAATGAGTACATATGTGGGGTATCATAGTGAGGTGTGCATTCTTAGAGGTATTTAGCTTAGGTCTTACAACGATTCCGGATCGAATCAGAATCCTGTCTGAAATCGGTCCAATAATCGGTGTCCTGTGAGTAGGTCACACTAGCACCATGACCATGATTTAAAATTGAAGTAACTTATTGTTCAGACGAGGTAATTCAGTGTCCTCCTTGTCTACCTTGAAGTGGCTATTGTGGTAAGTTCTGGTCTCTACTGTTACAGCATCTCCAACCTCAAGGAACCAGTTTTGAAAGTCTTAAGGTTCGATCAATCAGTGCTTAGACATATAATATGGCAGACAGCGTGCACTGACGGGATACAATTTGACAAAAACATTCTTCTGTTTATGGCTCCGTTGGTGAATTTTCCAAAAATTTAGCTGTATATTGTACTTCCATTCACATTCAGGCCAAAACTGGAAATACTAGAAAGATTTTTTTCCCAGGTTCAGTTACGGGTAGGTTTCTTCATTTGCAATAATCTGCAAGTTGCTCTAGAAGACGTGATAGGCAAAGGAATCACAAGACAGTTTCAAACTCCAAAATTAAACCACTCCAGCTTTGAAACTTTAAGCAACTCTATAAACACCATTTTTGTAGGCATAACACCATTTTTGTAGGCATATGTTGAGGGATTTGAATATCTTACCGTTGTTCCTGTGGAGTAGTTTCTTTTAATTTTTTTTATTGTGCAAATTAGAATCAAGAGTTATTTTGGAAAATAAATATCATATATACAGTTATATAGGTATACAGTTTTAATATGCTTTTCCAGTATAAGTATTTACCAGGCAGAAAAATTTGTTAAAGAGCTACTAACATGGTAGGGTACTAACGACCATGGTCGTTTACGAACACCACCTAGGTTTCAGAGTATCAAAAAGGCACAAAGTGCCTTTCATGTTGCCGGAAATGATACTCTGAGCGTTACAAGTTGCAACTAAACATCTGTTGGTATTTTTGATGACAACAGATTTCATAGATCAGTGTGATAAAATTTTCTTTGCAACGTTCGGGGTAGGGGAAAGGGACAAATTCCCCTTCTGTCCCAGATGTGCACGGCCTTGCATTGCATGACAAACCTGGGCATTGGGCTACGTTCAATGTCATGTAAAACCCCACGTTACCCCCAACACAGAGAAGTTCACCTCTGGGTAAAGTATTGGTGTAACAACATAAGCATACATAGATGTTGTAATTCCACTAATGATAAATGAGTACATGTGGGGTACATGCTGGAGTATATATTCTTGGAGTTTTTAAGCTGAGGTCACGCTACTGCGATTCCGGCTGGAAACAGGATTCTGTTTGAAATCGGTCCGGTAATAGGTAGGCCTATCGTTTGTGTAGGTCACACTAGCACGGTGACTGGAATTTGAAGTAACTTTCTGTGCATACCAGGTTATCCAGTGCCCTGCTTACCTACCTCGAAGTAGTTATTGGGGCCAATACTGGTCTCCACTGTTAAACTACAGTAGCTTCATGGTCTCTCATGTCTTTTTAGCCTACCTGAAAATGGCTACGGAAATACGGAGTCAATGTTACAACAAGTAACATTTACATAAATGTACGCTTAAGGTAAGCTAGTACAGTGTAGTTGACTCCGTAGCCAGATACAGGTACCAGTTGCGGGGAATTGTGCAAGCCCTAAAAAGCATAAGATTCTGTTTGCCTTCTTCGTTCGATCAGGCCTTCTTGTTGATCGTGTGAAGAGTTGAGCCGGGCGATATGAAGCGTGGAAGCACAGGCAATGATCGGTATCCTGTACTGCTGTAGTGTGACCATACCTACGATTACGATTTTTTTCTGAAAACATCAGATTGGAAAACGGATTCGGATTCACTGAGTGTGACCTCAGCTTTAGACAGGGCCTAAGTCCACCTGCATTACGTGACTCACTTCAAAGTACCTTGAGTTCACTACTGCTGCAAGTATAAGTTTACATTTCTTGCTGTTTAATAGGGATTAGAAGATGAGTCAAATTATAACAGGGTGTTTTTAAGAGACAATTGCAGACTATAAGGGTGCAGTCATAGGCGTTGACAGTCCCTTTGATCTAGCTTGTATTGGTCTGCATGGATGTATGATGTGTGTCAAAATGATGATGTGCCAGGCCACCTTTGGGGAAGATTTATGATACTCTGAAACGTATGATTTTCTTCTTATTTCAGATATCAATAAAAGTTGGCTAAAATGACATTTGACGATATACTCCGAAGTATAGGGAGCTTTGGACGTTTCCAAAAGAGGGTGATAGCGTTGGTTTCTATACCACCTTTAGCACAAGCCGCAATACTACTAGCACAAGTATTTATCGCTGGGAAAAGTGACCATTGGTGTCGCGTGGCGAACTGGCAAGATGAAGACTGCCACCAGTGGGACTTAACGGAGGCAGAGTGCATCCTCTTCAAGACAAATATTTCGGCTCCTATCATTAAGGGCAGTAGAAGCCGGTGCACAAAGTATAACCTGACCGGTATGGATTTAGAAAGTGCTTTTAACCTGCAAGATGAATTTAAGCAGTCTGATATCATTAGTTGTAACGAAGGATGGGAGTTTGACAGAAGCGTCTTTGCAAGTACCATTACTGAAGAGGTAAAATCATAGCGTCGTAATTTACAACAATCACTTCAGACTCATAGAATTATGAGGAATTGGCTCACCCTTAAAATCCCAGTTTAACGTTTTGTCTTCCCTGTAGAAAAAATACTGTGAGAAAGACAGTTGAAGCTCAGTCATGGCATACAATACAACTGATGTTGACTCGCACAAATTGCTAGTAATGCTATTCATTTTTAGCCCTTTTTTGTTTTCATACCCAAAGACGAAGCAGAATGTTGTTCTTGTTACCTGGAATTTGCTCATTCTGTCCATTGACAAGTATAATGCATCTTTAACTCGAATTCAAGGGAGTAAGCACCAGAAAGTAGTTATCAATGTACACTGGTTGTATTTTTGTTTAACTGTGTGGTCACAAAAAGTCCCAAATTAAACCATTTGTTAACATGATAATGCCCCAGAAGTAACAGCAAGCCAGAAGGCCTAGTGAATTCTTGTTCATGTATTGTAATGTACGATTCACATTGTAGTTTCAGATTGACATAGTTTCATACATATCAATGCGTATAAACATCTTGGTACAAAATTTTAAGATCCTCGGGTCCATAGTGTGGATCAGACAGCTTAGTATTACATTTTCAAAAATTAGCTTCTTGGTTTTACTTGGCATATTAACTGTACATACCAGAAATAAGATCCAAATGTGTCAAGTTTGCTAAATCATGGTTAACAAGGTTTTCACGAACTCCTGGGACATCCAATGACCTTTGAACTCCACTAAAAACAACACAAATTATAACATCAGTACGGGGTACTGATATGCCAATTGCCTAGCATGAGATTCAAAAAGATCGTCCTTGAGATACCATGAATACAAGGTTTCCCAGTGTGACTCAGTGTGACCTGTAGTGGAATCGGATGACTTTTGACCTCAACGTAACATTACACAGATCATGTTCTTTCCATGTTCAGTGTAAAACTCATTGGTGTTTTTTCTCGAGAAGTCATTTTTACAAGGTTTTCAACTTAACCTCTAGTGACCTCAAATGAAATTTCACCTCTACCAAATAATATGTAGATCATGTATTTTTTTCGGTGAGGGGGGGGGATAAATGTCAAGTACGACGTTAACACGTTTTCCTTTATAAGATGCTTTGCTTATCAGAATTTCACCATTCCTCATCTTCTGACCAAGAAAGAACTTTGACCTCTAGCAAATGTATCGAGATCATGTGTCAATGTACATCATCAGCATGATAAGTATGGTATTCACACATGTTTTCCTTTTTGAAATATCATATCTACAGCCTTTTCAGTATTTCATCTCTGCTGATTGTTTTCAAATGACCTTTGACATCCACAAAAGCCCTCTAACGGTCATTCCCTCAGTGGGGAACATCCACAGCGTTGCTATGCATGTGATGTCTCTGAGTTATCTTCCCCGAGATATCCTGTTCGCAAGGAAGTTCAAACGTTTATTCCCATTTGACCCCCTTTGTTTCCTAATGGCTTTTGATCCCTACAAAGATCCAAACTTCTCCATATTGATGTAGGCTTTTATCGCAGCTGCTTTATTTGAAATATCATATTTTGAAAGTTTCGACCTTTGACCTCTGGCAACGCAATAGACCTTCGGTTTCCGCCAAAAAAACACCACAGGTCATCTACTTTGTATGGGGTATCCAACTTACTGTTCTTGGGAGTCGTATTTTCAAGCAACAAATGTCACATACGGACAAAAATACAATTATACACAACATCATCATCCCATAGCTTCCTCTGCTTAAGGCAAAGAAAGAATCGAAGATAGAAAGACGAGATTTCGTTTGGGTCAATAGAGTACGATATCGGAACGAGAGACATAGGTGAAACAAGGTGTGCGGAATTGTATTTACCAAGAACAGTTTGCCATCACTGCGTTTTTTGCATATCTTATAAGAGTCGTGCTGTGGTGCGTAACATTGGATTTCACACAGAGTTTATTGTTTTCCAAATGTACTTTTTACGTTTTAGTGGGAACTAGTTTGCGGTAAAGCGGGTATGACAGACATATTGCAAACTATATTCTTCGTCGGCTATCTTGTTGGTAGCATGATGTTTGGCTGTGTGGCTGACAGGTAAGTACACTGTAAAGCTTCTGTAACAATTTTTACCCACATACTGACATAGGGGCCATTGATCACTTCATGATCGTGTTGCTGAAGTGTGAAATGCTTACTACATTTTTGGCTTTACACCAAAAATCCCACAAAAGTTTAAGGGTATGTGCAACAAAGATTCGTCTTGGGCCCTTCCCGATTAAGGGCTCTAAAGCTTAATCTAGAATACTTTCAAAATTAATCTCCTGCTGATTAAGGCTGTATCTTATCAACATCAAACAAAGCCTAGTGACTGGATAATATTAGTTACTTATTGGAATGATTTGCACTTTTTTGATATTTGAAACTTGCTATGTTGTTTGATATTGTATCGGCCTCCGTGCATTTGTCTAATTTTCAAGTAAAATTTCAAAGTTGCAAACAAATACGTATTGTTCCTTGACCGGACAACTCCACGTATTATTTCCAGAGCTACAATTTCACTCGAACAATTATTCCCCAGGAAAATTTCCAACTATAGGAATCACCCCTTACGCAAATGCCCTTAACAGAACTTTTGGATTTGTCCAGGTTAGTTCAGGGTGGGAACTGTCAGGTGCTGGTGTTGCAAGAATGATTGTGAGATTGTCAATGATTGGAGATGTGCTAGAACATTCGTCACCACTGTCAAGTATTTGTTCAGTTGTATTCATGCATTTGAGTTAATATCCTTATGTAGGCTACATGCAAATTTGAAACCAAATATTCTGGCCTAAAATGATGTCACCCGTTTACCCACTTCGGCAAGCTATTCCTGCTTTTTCGAATACGATGTTTTGCAGATGGTTGTTCTATTATCTAATCGTCGGTTAAGCCCTTATTCATCTCCCAGGTTTAAAACAGGTCTTTAGTGTCTGTGAAATAATTTGTTAAAACTCAGCACTTGCATCATATGTGTCTCGAAGAAAAAAGGCGGTTTTCGCACAGAAGAAAAATTGCTTATCAAATTGTAATTGAATGGCTGAGCATTTGTTTCCTTTTCTCATGAAGTTTTAAAATGATTTCTTTCCCTAGAATTGGAAGATACTATACTTTCATGTTTTGCTGTGTGACTGCTGGTATATCATCTGTCTTGGCAGCTTTGGCACCGAATGTATACATCTTTGCCATTTTTAGGTTTTTAAGTGCTGCTACTTCGTATGGAGGAACGCTGATGACTTTTGTACTAGGTTTGTAATTTTTACGCTGAAACCGTCTGCCATCGCTTAGAATGTCCCTTAATAATGTATTTGCTGGACTTTTTAGTAACTTCAATTTGTTCGGATTAAAAGCTAGTAACTTACGAGTAAACCCTTCAAACACGTGTGAACTGTAATGCGTTACTTCGTCGTCGGTCAGTCCGTTTGCTGTTCCAGAATGTCTGTTCTTCAAGTAATTATTTATGTGTCATTCTTCACTGCTAGAGGAGTTTTTAGTAAAAGATTGTAAGGCTCGAGTACCTATTCAGCCTTCTCAAAGCAAAAATGTGTGACATAATTTCCATAGAGCTCATCCACCACTGAAATACATAGGATGCAGTGTGTAGTGATTCTTAGTTAGTATATTTTTCATGACGTACTTGTTACCATTTTCTAGAATTTGTCATCACATGAGAAAGTAATGACGTAATAAATTGTTGTGGTAGGCCTATGTAGCATTGACGCCTCCCCTTTTATTGCGTCGCACAACTCTTTAAGATGAACACTGTTAGTTCTTAAGTAATGATTAGAGGTTGACTGATCAATATCTAGGCGATAAAAAGCTCATACAGCACAATATATCTTGAATATTGAAATGACAAATATGAAATAGAAGAAACATTGAAAATTAATTTGTTAAGTATCTCACATAGATGTCTACCCATTAAACATTTCACACTTTTACCTCAGCCTTCTTTACATACAATCAATCTCCTGTTAGGCTAAGTGTACATCACCGCAGCCAGTAACATTGTCTCCATTCAACAAAATCAGGCTCCACGTGTCAGAACAAGTCAACAATCGTATCAACAACAACAAGGTCCATGTCGATTTCCCTAAACATGTATCAGCATTGACTTTTGATATTACGTTACACAAGTACCAAAATCATTGAAACTTTGCCAAAATGGTTTTTGGGGGACAGAATGCCATGTAATGGCAACGCTATTGTTATTAATGGCAACTCTAGAAAGAGTGTATGTGCACGATTACAATTTTATAATTGATAATGGAGCATTTGAAATCTCTGTTACGTAAGTTCAAGTTAAATTTATTTATAAGCTAACTCAATAGGTTTCTATGAACAACAAATTTAAATTGCTCTTGTAGTGATTTAATCAGTTACTTGGGTATCTATTGTGGTTGAAACTAAAAAATAAAATATCAGTGAATAAAATTAGATTGAAAGCATTGTGACGTATGTTACGTCGTAACATTCAGTTTTTCAGGAGCATGCAAATATTCATTTTCTAAGCATACAAGTGGACACCTCATTGCATACTTAAGTTATCTTGAGGCATTGTCGTTTTATTGAGTTTTGGTTGGTCTTTTTTATTCAATTATCATTCTATTTCGTTTCCATGGGAAATACGTCATAAAGTAAATAACATGTAAATGTAGTATTGATATGTGAGAGAGGAACTAAATCTTTGCATCGTGGTAAATTTTCCATCTGCTACCGATGTGTGGTTTTTAAGAAATAAACAAACGAAGTTACTACATTTGTAAACTTAATCGAGTTTGAAGCAAAACAGAGCTTACATCATCTACTCACACTGACGAGCAATGCTTTGTTTTCTTTGTTTTTTTTCTTCAAACTGTTGTTTTGACCTTGAAGTTAAAAGGCAAATAAGCTTCCCTTAGGCAATTTGATGTTTGAAAAATTCACTTGCCTCTCATGCATTCACATTCCCGCATTAAAAAAGTTATAGAGGAGAAAATTGGTTGTAAAGTTTAAGAAAACAAAAAAGAGTCACTAAGGGTATGATGTAACATGTGCTTGCATCTTCAAGTACACTTCACTTGGGGTTGAAAATGTGCAATCTCAACAACGACTCGTCATATTGCAATGCAAATCGTACCAGAATGCTTAGGTTAAATACCCCTCTAACATGTCAAAATGTGATTTTAGCCTGAACTCCTATACTGACATCTTAGTAGTGAGCGGAAAAATTCTATGCGTCGAACAAAAGGTTATTGCGCAAAATATTATGAGTGTATGGGTAAATAAGAACAATACTATACTAGAACTATATTTTTGTGATAAAAAGGTGAAAGTAGTTATTTTCGAACAATCTTAAACCTCTTCATTTGATTTTCTCTCTTCTGGACTTATAGCATCGGAGTTGGTACTACCTTCATTACGTGTATGGACGGGCGTCTACCTGTGGTTCTTTTTCTCCTCCGGTTATTTCTTTCTGTCTGGCGTAGCAAGCATCACTTACAACTGGAGGCTTTTACTTGGAATATTATCCACTCCCTACCTTCTCATTATTCCTACATTCCCGTAAGTGAAATATTATGGAAGAACCCATGCCTATCGTAAAAATGGTCCTAAAATACAAAAAATTGAAGGATGGGTAACTTCGCAGGCATGAATTACCTTTTACGCAGAGTTCCGTGCTGTGGGCCCACGAACTTTGCTTAGATTTTATCGAAGAGTTTTAAACTCAAGCCTTTGGGCAGGCTTAGTGCCTGTGGTCTACGATACACTTAATCCGGACCTGTATGTTTATTGTATAGTGTGTATGTTATTAGTTAATCATGTACGGTGTGTAATGTCAATTGCATCCCCCAAGAATGTCTTTTTCAGGGAGAATGTCACCAATATCCGTTTGCTCGATATGAATATTTGTCTTACCAATGTAGTCAGACTTTTTTCAGTAAGGTCCTGTATGGCTACATTCTGATTATTTTAAGGACTTTCATTTAGCATGTTGTCCTAAATTACAAAAATCGGAAAGGAAGTTAGCAGTTTGGAACAGATTACGCATGAAAGGAATAATTCCGAAGAATTTTTTTTAACCGTGGTGACAGAAAACTGGTGACGTGATGAATGAGTGCACAAAAGTTCAGACGGTTAAAACGAAAAGGTCAAGTCAAATATTTGATGAGTCTCTTCTCGTTTTTTCTTCTAGATTAATATCTGAATCCCCAAGGTGGTTAATTGCTAAGGGGAAGTTTAAACGAGCTGCGAAGTTAATAAGAAAAATGGCCAGGTTAAACAAGAAAGACGTTCCGAAAGATCTAAAATCAATGATGGAAAGCGAGGTAACATCTCCAAGATCAATTTCATGTGACGCCATATTTCATTAACCAAAAGCTAAAATGCACGCATATGTTCCTACGCATGTTCTTTGCTAACTAATGCCTAAAAGAGTTATCGGTGAAAGGTTCGATTCACATTAGTAAGTATTTTAGGCTACAATAATGTAACGTGGAATAAACCGCGTACCAGTGTCATCACTGGCTGGCTTTGATTAATCAGTCGCTTTCTTAAAGTGTGTGCATATGCGCAATGCTGGTTCCTCCTACATCTTAGCTTTCGTGCGTTGACATCAGAGACATGACACACGTGAAATAGGTTTTACGTCAACATCTTCGTATCAAAACTGGAGTGCCCAATATTACTTAAGGTTTTCATTTTGGGACATTAACTTTTGAGCTATGATGCACTTATGGAGTTGACGATTTGAAGGGTACGTAAAGTCTATAATTAGACAAAATATATTGTACAGAGTTTGAAAAAACAAATTCCATTGATCAAACACACATTTTGACAAGGCGTGTATGGGCTGTGCTAGTTCTAGACTTCAAGAGGGATTTGCATCACCCCAAGTATGACTTTTACTTGGTGGTAAGCAAAAGTCTCAGTTGGTGACTACTCTATGATTGACACCAGAGTTACAAAATTAAAAAAGCTCATATTACACAGCATGCGCAGGGTGTTTTGACTGACACATTAGGCCCTTGTATACTCACCAGGATATGGACTTGCGAGCAATAAACTATGTTTGTGTCTGCACAAAGGAGAAGCTAAAGACAGTTATGGGCGGGGCTAGAACTAACTTAGTTGGGAGAATCGAACCTGTCTGGAATGAGAAGATTTCCTCTTTAAGGTACCATTTGTGTTGGTAGACAGCCGTTTGTAAGAGGCCTAAAGTCGTATCGTGGTCACTTTTAAGGTCTAACGGACCCTTTCTTTCTTTTTGGAACATAAAGCAGCTGCTATTTAAGACTTACACACAATTGGTGGACATAAAGTCCAGTGAAATCTTGTACGAGCTAAAGTTGCCATGAGCGAAATCTTACTTGCAAATACGAGTTGGCTAGAGGTTTTTTCGAGACTCGCTTTGCTGACAGAAACAGTATAGCCTAACATTCAAAGCTTTGGTAAAAGGAGGTGGGTGAAATCATGAAATCATTTTAATTTGGCTGTATTTAAATAGTAAAGGAGTAGTTTCGTCAAAATTAAAACTCAGCTACCAGTGGAAAGTCTTACTTTAAACCATTATTATATCAACTATTTAAAATTCATTTGAATAATTTCGATATGAGGTAGACATCTGCTACAACGGTAGTTGCTTTTACTAGGTGTAGATTAAGCGTTTGCACCAAAAGCAGCATTTAGGAAATCAAGATGTAAAATAAAGGTTCAGGATCAAGTGACAGACCATCATTAAAAATCAATAAAAAGTTATATAAAATTGTCCATATATTTTGCTCTCCTAAATCAGGCAAACTTTCTGTCTAACATTTAATAATGTAACAACTGCTGTATAATATTAATAATTACAGTTGTCTCATTTAATAAAGGCATGCTGGATGATTTGAAGTGAAGAGAGTTGGAATATTCATTTTAGGTCCAAGAAACGATAACAAGTATAAGAAAAAAAGAGTACTAGCGGTTGTATAAAGTCAAGGGCGGCGACTTGTTCTCAAAATTGAAGGGGGACATAACCCCATTTCCAAATAAATTACTGTGTAAAAATCAAAGTCAATGGGCGATTTCTCAAATATGCGGGGGCATGTCACCCTTGTTCCCCCAGGGATTGCCGTCCATGTAGGAAGTAACTCTTAACCATGCATAGATAAACCTTTACAGAAAATAGTAGGATTGGTACTGCAAATTTAATACTGCAACCGAGCAAAGTCAAAGTAACTACCAATGAAAGTGGATTCACTTACAAAATGCACACTTATTCAAAGGCTCTTGTAAAAACATTTCGGCTTGTTTCATAAAATATAATCCCTTTATAGAACCAAAAATAGGGCTCATTTGACAATGTTTGTTGTTATTCTTTTTCATTGGATACATTGAAGTAGAGCCGAATGCACTTTCACACTTAGTAAAAGCCGCACAGAAAACCGTTATCTTTTATTTCGTACAGAACAAAAAGACGGCATCAGAGACAGAGAGTGTTCTTGATTTAATTCGCAACCCAACCATAAGATGTTACATGCTCAATATGATGTATAGTTGGTGAGTTTGCACATATATAGAACAAAAGGAGCAATTTCAGGATACCAAGAAATCTCAAGTCTTCTTGTTTCAATGTTCAATGTCGGTTAATTTATTTACACTCTCGTTCTACTAGCTCTTTTCAATACTCTGTAAATTAAATGCAAGTGTTTAATAAACTTATGCAGTTGGTCTCATGTGATGGGAGAGTATTCGTTAAAAATACAGCATTGGTGAAAACGTTTTAGGATGCATTTTTCTGTATCTTTTAAAAGTGTTTCTTTTCCAAAGAAGGTGTTAAATATTAATCACAGTATCATCTTCAAAGTAGGTTAATTTAAAATGTCAAACATGTTTTTTATTTTTTATGTAAAGGTTTGTGCAAGGGTTTGTCTTTTTCGGCCTATCACTCGGAACGTCCAATTTGGGGGTCAATGTTTACCTTGCATTTTGCCTTTCTGGGGCTGTTGAGATGCCTTCTCATGTACTGGGCATAATTACAATGAATAAGTTCGGAAGGAGAGCATCTACCTCGTTTTGGATATTGCTTGCTGGTGTGGCATGCTTTGCAACTATCATTGCACGTAAGTTTTAGTGATGCACTTGAAATCCTTGACTGGGTTAGGATAAAGGTTGACACTAATTGTCGAAAGGACTAGGCGGAAATGGCTACGTTTCCGTTCTGCCCGGATAGGGAAAGGGCTTCTACCCCATCCTCCTTCCCTCGTAGGCCTATGAGAATAAAACTGTACGAAATTTTTTCCAATACGTTAATTCCAACGTGGAGGGCAACGAGAGCGTTAAAGACAAAGTTTACAACCCATCAATTTAGAATGTTGCTAAACTAAGAAACATGTACAATTAAATAGCCCTTAAAACCTACACCCAAAACAAAGAAGGTTTATTTTTAAGATTACTATTCAACCATCCCACATCTGATATATGTTGCGTGAGAGGGCAACGAGAGCGTTAAAGGCAAAGTTTACAACCCAGCAATTCAGAATGTTGCTAAACTAAGAAACATGTACAATTAAATAGCCCTTAAAACCTACACCCAAAACAAAGGTTTATTTTTAAGATTACCATTCAACCATCCCACATCTGATATATGTTGCGTGAACATATGGAAGCGTAAATGCTATACTGGAGGGTAAAATGACTAATTTTGTGACAACATTATTTTCTTACATTCTACAGCATTGGGTCCTTGGAGGGTCACTGTGGCTACTTTAGGGAAAATGGCTATCTCTACTTCATTCGACATAGTTTATGTCTACGCAGGAGAGATCCTACCTACTCCACTGAGGTAATTCGTGCACTTGATTTTTCTTTTTAACGAATTTTCTTATTTTGGTGTCATTCAAGTAGCTCTTTCCAGCGACTGGTTTCCGTTAAAAAAGAGAAGCATATGCAATCGTTATAGTTTGTGTGTACGTGTATGTTACGCGAAGATTGCTTACACGACATCTCAAGACCAGCAACTTCTAAAGTTCTCATATGTATGATGAGGACATATCATATTGACAGAAACTCTTGTTTTTAGTGTAGCTCAAAGGTCATCTGAGTTCACAGAGCTAAAAAATTAAACCTTGGTCTACAAAATATCTCAAAATACGAAACTTTGCTTTTTACTTGGTAATAAATACATTATATTAAGTAGCTGAGCTCTGTTGTTTCCGAGAAAGATCGAAGGTCACCTGATGTCACAAGAGGTCAGACATCGAAGACATCGATTACAAGATATCTCAAAATAAGAGGCATTGACTGTTTGGTAATATTTAGCCAATAGATACATTACACTGAGTAGATGAGCCCTGTCGTTTTGAAGGGGGAGTCAGGTCATCTAACTCACTGAACCTGTTTAAACACTAAAAACCATGTTTATACGACACTACCAATTGCAAATCATTGACGTTTTTCATAACTGGCCATGCAGATACTTTATCCTAAGTAGATAAATATTGTTCCCTCTTTATAAAGTTCATCTGAGGTCAAACACTAAAAGCGTGTCACTCTACCATAAGATAGGGGAAAAAGGGGAGAATAAATTTTGTTCATAGTTAGCATGTAGATGCATCATATCCATGGCTTAAAAGACATCCCACCACTAGCTCCTTAGCATGATTCGTTTCACACCTAATATTGGGTTAGTTAGTTAGTTAGATGAGGTTTAACGGCCCAGTTTCCAACCAATTGGTTCAAGTCGAGCCGGCCACGGCC
>WURT03531441.1:0-17739 GCA_009936505.3 Holothuria glaberrima | reverse complement strand
GTAACATTTCTAAAGAACTGTAATCTGATAGTAGAAGTGTAAATGTAACATACTGGATGTAACTGGTTATGTTAAAACATTTAAACGTGCTCCAAAGGCTTTGGACACTCTTTTTTTTTGTTAACATGCTTTTATTACTTTTGAACTTCCTGAAGTTCTCTCTGCTTCTTTAGACATGCTCTAAATTTTCGACGTGCAGAGTTTTTCGACATTAATTTACACTTGGCATGGGGGGTGGTGCTGAAAGTTCAGGATCATTCATGGCTGACATTTTACTGTATGCCAGGGTCACAAATCTCTTCTGACTAGTTGGACTAATCTACATGGGACACGATCGTCCCCTCACCCTGAATCCCAGCAATGCAATGCCATTTTTTATCCAGTAAACCTTGTAAGCCAGGATTGTATCAGGGGGATGTTGGGGAGTGACATGGGAGGGGTGTCTCCCGTTACTTTGAAAAAACGATTTGTTCGGTCTAGAGATGCAAAATGGTGCAGTGTTTGTGCCTCAAACGTAATAAAGTTTATCGTGTCAGCATGTTTTCCCAAGACACTGGTGTTTTTGCTATTTTTTGTTTTTCAAGCTTGGTCCAAAACCAAAACTTGATCCCATAATCCTTTGAAACTGTTATTTGGAAAGGGTCTTTTGTTACCTTGAAACAGCCGAATTCAAGACAAGTTATCATTAAGAATATTGTTGATTATTATCCATTGAAAGATTCGCTTCATTGGCCCAAAGCTCCAAGTTGTATCATTTCAAAGGGGCTATACGTAAAAATCAAGCCATTTCTTCGTGTAAATTGGCATAAATGTCGTTTATCGGTGTTTTCATTCAATTTTACCTCATTTAATTTTCCTCTGTCAGACTCCCCAAGAATTTCTGGATGAAATTAAGAAACGCCTGTTATGGCCTCAGAACAGGAATTTTACGATAAACAACTACATTTCATACACATACGATGCAGTCTGGACCATTGGACTCATGTTGAATCGATCGTCAACAATACTCAAAGAAAAACATAACGGGAAAAGGCTGGAAAACTTTTCCTACACAGATGATCACATGCTCAACTTGTTCTTCAAAGAAATGGCGGCAACTGACTTCTTTGGAACTTCTGTAAGTTTTGTTGTTTCTCTTCCAAATTTCAATAGGAGTGAAATAAATTGCTAAGAAGTTATGAGAAAGGTAAATTACACTTTTTATCGAAGATCTTTGTATTCTGATTGCAAACCTTTTGGCTAAACCTGTGACATATTTCACTGTTATGAGGTGTGATAAGATAATTAGCAGGACTGAGAAAAGTAGCAGTTGGTTATTAATCGCAAGAGAGAGACTTCAAGAAAAAAATTCTATTAACTAAATTTAAATTGTTTTTCCAAGTATTCTTATTCATAATTGATTGACTCTTTTCATTGTGAGGTAAGTTTTGCAGGCTAGCACATCTGCAACACGTCTTCTGAGTCTTGGGAATACACTCTGCAGGTTTGACTTGTTACCCTAGCCCGAAGATAGCTTTATACATTTAAGCCTCTAATTTGGAGAGTTTTCTTATCCAATTTTGATAGACTGTAAAAGAGTGACTTTGCTATACTCTTTCGTTGTTAGAAAAAGTATGAGTAAAAGGGATTACCTTGAGTAGTTGGTTCCGTTCTCTTTTCCGAGGGATAAGCATCATCATACTTACAAAAAAGTTGCTTACTTTTGTTTACGTCTCAGTTTTGACTGCAGGAAAATAGTAACTAATAAGGGCGAATGCCGCATAAAACTCATAGATTTGTCTGTTTCCTCTGGTAGGGTCACGTCCGTTTTGTAAAGGGGGAACGGCTTGGGACTTCTGACATCAGTCAACTCCAAGGTAACGGTCATTTGTTTAATGCTCACTAATGCTACCCATACCAGTACATTTTAAAAACTCAAATTGAGAGCTAATGATGGCAAATTAAAGACGCTTCTTTTAATATTCGTGAAGATATTTGCATCTTGACGATAAGTTTTTATTGGTTTTACTTTGCAAGTTAAAACAATTGTGAAGGTGTGTCGATTGTTGAAAAACAGATTAACATCTATAACGGTAAAGCTAACATAATTCCAAGTTGCTTATTACAAATTATAAATTTAACACGAAACATTAGATTATATTTAACTTTTTTATGGCTAAGACGTAAGACAGTGAGAAGTTAAAATATTTCAAAACAGTTCACCATGGTGTAACTAACCAACAGTGGTGTTTTTATCCAGGAAAATGTAAGACCGGATGGAGGTTACTCAAACGTTACTGCTATTATTTTGATGACAATGATGTTGCGACATGGAATATGGCCGTAATGTCATGCGCCAAGAAAGGAGCACATCTACCATGGGAAGTAACAAAGACTGAAATAACTTTTTACACTGAGATTTGGGAATCATTGGTGAATACAACATTTTCTCAATGGTAAGAAATATGTAAGAAGTTTGCACATTGGAATCACGTAGCCAGCAAAACACGTCATTTTCAAAGACCCCGTCCTATTTCGTTTTGGAAGTAAATATAGGCCTATGGGTAGTTCCTTGTGATCTTTTCACATTACATTAAAATTCTTTACTTGTTATTTTTGAAAGTTTACCAAATTGTTTGAACTTTAAATAATGTGTAAATAGGGCAGTTGAGTACAATTGTACATATAATAATAAATGTCGTTCTATATAAAACGATAAGTATGAACAACATAGACCTTATGCAATGACTCTACACGACGTCGTTTTGCATGGTAAACAACCGTGCACACTGCACGCAAACGTATCGGAAAGCCGTGTAATTTGGACCGGCGTGTAATTCGAACCACTGGCATTATTCCATCAATGGAGGAGAAAGTATCTGACTTGTATGTGCCCTCGATACCTAATCCATTATGCTCACATTTGACTTCGCAATCGAACATATCGAGGTGATTTCCTCAATTCTGTGTGAATTTTATTGAAAGTAGTTGAATTGATCTTATTTCCGAGGTGAAGGTATGTTGATTTTTCACTCAGAAATGTTAATCCCCAATGCATGACAATTTTGACAAAATATTATCATACCTCTTGCATGTTATGCTGTAATAATTCCGATACAAACGACATTGGCTACGCTACTGAGATTTTCGCACAAAGAGTAACATCGTGTAATTTGAACCACCACGTGATGTGTAATATGGATCAGTGGTCCAAATTACACATAGTTGCTTTTCAGCAGTTTGTTTACTTGTTACCTTAAGCTTTGGGCTTATGCGTCCTACTGGGTTCCCAGTGCATGAGGCATGTGACCAGTCTTGGTCTGCATTGGAGGTGTTGGCAGAAGTTCACGCTTTAAGTGGTTCATTTTACACATCAGGTTGGTTCAACTTACAAACGTGTCGTGTAAATTGGACCACTCTTGCAACTTTCTTTTGTAATACATAACTTCCACAGAGATAATGTTAGGAGTGTATAAACTCTCCTACAAGCAGTGTGTTCTGTTACTCTCCCAATACTACTGCTGAGAGCAGTTGGTTGAGCTTAACTTAGTTTTTATGGGGATTTGTTTTTAAGGGGTTCAAATTACACAACTTTCCCCTACATACAGACTTCGAACGTGCGCGAAATAGACTAAAGGGCATATCCGACCGGTACACAAATCGGCTGTCTTCATTTGTTGGGTTTAAGTTGAAATGATACGTACTTCCCTCCACAGGATGGTTCAGTTTCTGTTCTGTGACGTCATAAGGTCTATTCACAGCATGGTGGTACACATTCTTTTTACCATAGCCAATAGTGATTATACTAGGGATTATCCCGATTTTTTCTGTTCAAGGTATGTTGGTTTGCGCTATATCACACAAGAAATCGGTAACCAAACTCAGCGAATGCTATTTAACACCCAGAACAGATCATCGGACTGGACAGTTGTTGGATCGGGTCTTCAAGATCGGTCACATGAATGCGTCTTCATTGACTTTGAAGACAACAACACTTTAAAAAGTGGTGATTGTATGGAAAAGAAACCTTTCATTTGTAAACATATTGCAGGTAGGTTTTCTTTTAAAGGGGCTTATTGAATTGGTTCACAAAATTCATGATTTTTTTCACAACTGCTGAGATTTACTCACATCTTGATGGTAAATGATCAAATTAAGAGATTTGGCACATCTGACTCACAACTGAAAGGACAATGATAGGGTAATTAATGATTAAAATCATTTATTACAACTTTGTGACCAGACACTTTTTACCATTATGTAGTAATCATATGCAATTCCTTTCTACAAAAGCAATACAATTTCTCACATTTTCAGTAACCGTAGAAAGGGAAACATGAGTAATGAGATTAATTAGAAGCATTGTCATGCAATGATTTCCATCAAACTCGTCACGAAAATAACCGATGGCAACTCAATGAGCCCCTTCAAGAAACTTTTGGAAAACGTTAAGCGTTTTCAAAGGCATGATATATATTTTGGCATTTTTCCTGTACCTCGAAAACATAATTCTGTCGAATTTACACTTTTTAACTTGCTTCGATTTTCAGAATTATCTCTTATCCCAATTGCTATCTACGATTCTGTTACGGACAATATGACCGGTAGTGATAAGTTAGTTTGGCCTGGTAGGTTTTTTAAGCTTTACATTTTCTTTATATAGGAGTGTTTCTTTATCCACAAATTGAACATTAAGAATCTTTTAGTACAGTTTACATCTTTCCTTACACCATTAAACTGGCGTTATACCACTCACTTATCTATGTCAAGAACTAAGGTTGGCTGGACTTCTTATATAAAATACTTATAAACAGAAAGTATGGGCACTGACAAAAATTTGTTACATATATTAAAAATCGTTCTTGGAAGGAATATAAAAAGGAACAGACTAGAAAAGAAAACGGGATAGATGAAACCAAAACCACCTGTACATTTCCACATGATTTCAATTTGACTTACGTTAATGGTTATATGAACGTTTCTTAGCCTGATTTTATCTAGCTAATTAATGGTTTGTTATCCTAGGCGCTTTTCTGGCAAAACCAACGGACATATACATTTTTAGATGCCGTTGACTGAAACAGCAAATGGGCATAATTAAGTGTGACAATGATTGCAAAGAAGCCGTTTGGTAAAGTAAAATTCATATTCATGGTTGTATGCTAATAAGAAAAAAAGGGGGTCAATATTTTCCGCCCCTTGTGATGTGTCCTAATACGCCTATGAGAACAAGCTTTTGAGATTGAAATCCAGTAAAAGCATTATTTTGAACATTTGAAAGGTTATGTAGTAATTTTAAAAGCTAGCCAATGGTAACTGACATACCATCGACTCCAACGAATTGTTTTTTTTTTTAAATGTCATTGGAAAAGTAACTGTGACCGTACTTTCCTCCCTTCCTTCTTACCGTTTCATTCTCTACAAATAGTCATAGATCGCATTTTCTTTGTTTGTTGCAGGAGGCAGGGTGCCCGCTGATGGACCTGTTACCATTGAGACAACCACTGAACAGACCGAAAGATTACTGCCAGCTTATGTACACATTCTCCTTTCAACATTTGCTGTCATTGGGATGCTTATCTTGCTACTGATATTCATCTTTACTGTTTTGTTCTGGAGGAGGTACTTTCTTTTTCCATAAAACACATAAGCCAATAAAAATGGGACGAAGTATCTTTCGCCCCCTTTCCTACTTAATATTTCATCAACAGACGTAACACTTTGAGGATACACTCTAAAAATGCCCTGGTTACATTTAACCAAGATTGTGGTCACTGATTTACCTGCTATCCCTGGAGAGGAGTAACAAGGAAATCCTCGTCAAATGAACGTTTTCCTGGATAAATAAAGTACTTATGAAAACTTTAGGTTCGGGTCCAAGAAAATGTGTAAAGATTAAGAAAATTAAATTTTTGAAAACACATTTTGCGCACGTATGAAATCAACGAATAATCTTTGAACATCAACTCAGTTAAAATGATGAAAAATATAGCACCAGATTACATCCACGGAAACCTAATTATTCGCAATTCTCAAATAGGAGGGTACACCCCTCCCCTTAAGCTCCTCCCCAGGACGGCGATCAATGCCGTGACGCCCCATTTGATGCCTAGACCCCCTAAAAATTTCTACCTAGCAACGCCCCTGGAAAACTTTTGTTCGACAATGAACATTTCAATAATTAAATTGAAACAGGATTTCTTGATATTTAATCCGCAGGATAATCCGTTATAATATGATCCTGGTTTAAAGAAACCAGGATGTTTTATAAAGTATTGATTACAACAAGAATAACGAGACGACTTTGCCGTCACTTGATGAGCAAGCAAAGGTTACTTTATTCAACGTCATCATGACATGCATGATAACCATGCAACCCCTTAGAAACAGAGCAGTTAGTGTATCAGTGCTTGTGCGTATTCGTATGCGCATACTGATACGTTCGTACAAATACCTTTATACGTGTTTACTTGCATACACCCTTTCCATCTCCACATGCCCAACATAGATCATTTCCTTATGAACATTTCATTATATTTTGAATAAATTGTGTATTCATTTGTTTAGTTAGACATTGCATAAGCTATTTGCTTGTCATGTCTAGGCATCAAGGGAGAGAGAAGAACTTTAAATGGACCACTTGGTATTTCAAGAAAATAAACGCCGCCACGTTATATAGTAGCTATTCGGATCATCCCAACCTGCCAGGCTGTGAGCTTGTCTTATCTTTTTGATCGTTCAGAGTGTTCATATTCATCTGCCTTTAATGTAGTTCAAACTCTCGCCGCGAGCTTATAAAAAAATTAATGGTTACTTCGGCTCTTCATTACCAATGCAAAACGTAACGTACACTTGCAAACAATCTAAAAGAACGATTCCTTTCCTAAAGAAAATCATTTTAATCCTGTTCTTTTTTATTTAAAAAGCATCATTTACACAGTGAAGACAAAAACTTTCAAAATAATCTTCCCATAAAAGTATGCGTACCTATTGGTAGATTTCCTCGTGTAAATCATTTTCTTTTCTTTTTACCCTTTAGAACTTCCCTTTGGTCTACCGTCATTTTTCGTTGCTCAATCTTGCTCGGTTGTTGTTTCATATATCTCTCGGTTATTCTCACCAAATCCTCTCTTTTATCGTCGTTATCAGACAAACATCACATCTTACTCTGTCAGGTATGATTGGCACTGTAGACATATAGTGTCCTCCCTCATCAATCCTTTCGTGTGGCATATTTTTTGTGGCATTGAAATTATAGTCAACCTATTCTTTTTCTGATCTGGCACCTATCAACCATCGTGCATCACCCATGTGGATTTTTTTGACATATTTTCTTTATTGTTTGAGCATGATGCTGCGATCATGTCACCCTCAGTTATTTCATCTGTCATTAAGAAAGATTGGTTTGGGACTCTCACTAAAGTTTCACTTCCTAAAATTGTGTGAATAACGTTTGTTTTCAATGATTTTTCATTCCCTTCTCTTGAAAGAACTTGATTAATTATAGCCCATGTTTTCAAACGTTTTTGTATGAGAAAGTTAAGATCACCTTCAATACCCACCTACACGCATTTACTAAAATTTATTAAAATAAATAATTATTAGAATTTGGTTAACCTTACTACTGCACTCATAGAACTTGAAAATGAAATGAAACAATGTCTTGTGTCGTCGCATTAAAGTTACATTTCATAATCAATTTGTATTTATTTTGCTTAAAGAAACATTGTTTAATGAGGACAACTGAAGCACAATCTTTTTCTTATTCTTTCTTATTTTGAAAAGATTCGTTACATCGCTGCTTCAATTGGCTTTTCCTTGGGAGTGTCAACATTAGTTGGGAAAATGTGGTTTGTGTACAACTCAACGGACTTCTCTGTATCTGGAAAAGTGGTAAAGTATAACTTTACAATTTTGTGTTTGGTCAAACTTTTGTCAAAAGAGATGGACTGAAATTTGCTATTTAAGAACGGAGTCATTACTGTAACTTTCAGCAAATGCCAGTTTAGTTTAGTAAATTTTTGTAGCAGGCATTTTATGCTTTCAATTGATAAAAATAGATTATGCTTGAATAAAAATCACATCCTTTGTACTTGATTTCATCGCCCATTAAATAGCTATCTGCTGGAATAAACAAGGAGATGAGGGAAAGGAGACGGACCCTCTCCCTTTTACCTGTTTACAGGATGCTCAATTTTGTCCATATTGTTTTCTTGAGCGAAATCTTTCGAAACTGTTGAACATCTACTAATTCCCCTTTAACAACACTGAGTACTGCTCACGTCTCCAGATTTACCTTGACGTGCCACCCTGCCTCCACCCTGCCACCTTTTCAAATGATTCCTTCCCTCAATCCACAGTGCTTGCTTCCAAAATTATGTCATGCAGGTTGCTTTTAAAAGTAGTACACAGGAAGCTCACGTACATCTGATGGATATTCATTCCTTTCATACGGTATACATTAGATGATGCATGTTTTTAATGAATTGTTCATTTTACACAAAACATTGCGCATTTCGTGCTAACATTCTTTCTTACTTTTGTCCAAAAGGTTAACATCGGGAGTAGAGTTGTGTATACCACCATCGCCTTTGCTGTTTCTGTCGACGTGGCTTGTGTCGTCATCCTTGCTATCTTTTTTCCTTTCAATATGAAAACGATACCACTTGAAAAAGAGGTAATTCCAACTTTCTTATAAGTAAAACAAATCATCATTTTCTAGTCTGTTAGTAAATTCAAAAAAGAGTTGAACATTAAACTTTAACGACAGGAGCTAAATTAGACCCGTCTAACTCAGTATATAGATCAGGACATGGTACTTTGCACACAAACTACTGGCAGCAAAAAGGTGGAGGCTAAAACTTCCAAGCGACAAATCTATACGTAGCCTTAAATTGATGGTAAAAAGTTCTGGACTTTACCCTGTTTATAAATGTATACCGATGCAAGAGACAACTAACCCCATATGCAATCAAGACCAAATATATTCTACCTAACTCTTATTCTTTTCACACGGTGCAAAATATGATTAGAAGCATGTTAGTTGCAAGTTTCACCTAAGCACCGTTCTCTGTTTTGTTATCACTAGGTTGACCCAACCGATTCTTACCACGTCGTCCAGTACTATGCTAAGATGTGCTCCGCTAGGGCCCATATATTGCCATTGCTTTTAGTGTTTGCAGACAAGATCATTCTCGTTTTGCTTGGATTGTTCTTTTCATTTGAAACCCGAGAGGTAAGAACAGTAGCGCAACCAGACTTTTTCATCTGGGAGTGAGGGGGACAAGGGATTGAAGTGGGGGGGGGGAGCAGCAATGACAGTATCTAAGCGGAGTGCCAACATCAGTTGACGCGTAGCGTACAGAAACTGTTTTTATAATTATGCCTCTTAGATTGCAGGAAATGGCACTAAGTACGGAAGCACGTACCGTTTACTTGCAGGAGTATAAAGAAAATTAAGAAAAGACTTTGCAATGTGAACGTCATTCCTTTTTCGTCTCTGTTTTTTGCACGACGGTAACATTTTGTGCTTAGGTTTAACCATGTACTGCTGAATATGTGCCTGTTCTTCAATCCACCAGAAATGCTAGTGAAAGACTTCTTTCAAGTATATACGCGTGAATTTGTTTTCATCATGACCATCTTTTCAATGACCTGTCATCGCATAGTCTAAAGTGTGTTCTAGTCGATGAAAGGAAGAGTCAAATAACAGTCCCTGTCTGTAGTGCCCGTGTGCTGCCAGGTGCGGATCCAGAGGGGGAGTTCCCTGCTCCAGTTCCCCTTCTTTTGAGGCGATTCCAAAGCTGTTGTACAACAAGTCTGTATATTTATGATTATAAGAAGCAAGGAAATACAATTCTAGTGTCTAAATTTCAGGTTTTTCCCCTATCGAGGCGTCGTCCATATGACACTACACTCGTAGGTGCCAACTTTACTGTCATAGATTTACCCCCTCCAGTTTTCTTGAAATCCTGGATTTGCCCTGGCTGATGACTTTGTAGTGATCTTGGGACAGTTTAAAAAAAAGTTTTTCAATTGTTCTCTAACGATTTTAGTAGAAAACTTTCTTGAGATCTGGGTAAAGTTTGGTGTGTAATTAAAGAAGCACACAGACTGTGAGGAGGACACCCCGTATAGGACAAGCCCAAGCAAGCCAATAGGCAAAGTAGGGGCAGGGGTGGCGACCCTTAAGAAAAATTCCCCCTAAAAATACAGAATTACCATTGCCTTACTGCATTTTAATTTATTGTACCCCTAAAAACATTTGCACCCCTAGAAACTTTTTCTCCCCTTCTCAGTAACTCGTATATGGCTACGACCTCATTCCATGGTTAAGAAATACTTAGAGATAAAGAAAGTAAAGTTTTTCTAGCAGACTCTGCACTAACTATGCAGGTACTAAAATTCAGAGATGTGTTCTACGCAGACGTTAAGAAGCAAACTAGAACTGTCGGTAAAGATCAGCAATGGTGATGCACACATTCAATACTTGGAGCTTCAAAATTTATCTGTCAATCGCATAAGAAAGACCTTGCCTATTGTTCTGCCTTAAGACACAACTTTTTCATGATTCTTGTGTGTAACAAAGAGAAGTGGATCCTTTTGCAGACGTACCCGGTCATTTTGGGGGAATGAACATCTGATAGATCTATACACCAAAGGTTAACTGAAGTATTATAGCAAGGATGTTGAGATATCGTCATCATGGCATCGAAAATGAGTTTTCTCTCTCCTTTATTGTGTGGGTTCAATTTTACTGATACCAATATGTCGCACAGTAATGACTAATATCTGACAAAATCGTTAGTCTTCAACTTCAAATGTAACACTATGATCATATTGCTCCATTTTTTTCTTTTCAGGCACCACCATTGGGAGACAGTAGGCAGATAGCGATAAGCATTTACAACATAACCGTCTTTGGAACGTGTGGTCTGTTACTGACAATTCTACTGGAGAGTACCCCTATCAATTTGCTAGTATTTTGCTCGACGCTTGTCATCTGCTGTACTACCATCATCCTTATTGTTCTATTTTTGCCACTGGTAAGATAGCTTCACCATTTCCTTCATAGCAGGTGTCGAATATGTACTCCACTTTTGACGCACATACTCTAACACTTGCCATTAAGGACAGAGATTATCCAATTTCGCTATATTTTCATGAGCCGAATTCATTGTTACCTGTCGACTGTTAATTGTTAAGGCGGTGGCGTTTGAAGCGAAGAAGCTTAGCAGCCGAAATGTTCGGGGTTCGATCCCCGGCCGGGTAAAAATAAAGGTTGGTTTTTCATCTAAGAGCAATCTACGGTTTTCCCATCTGAAGTGGCCTTTCAAAAGGAGCCATATTTGATCTAAACTGGAGATTTGGTTAGCCACTCGAAGGTAAGTTGTAATTCAAAAGCCATAGGCCTCTCTCACATTCGTGGTGGCTTAGCGTCGTAAAACAACTCCCCTTCAAGGCCTGAATAAAATTGGTTTCGATATATGGGTATTCACATTGCACAAAAAAGCTTGAAATGTAACGTTGTTCACACAGTAAGTCAATGGGACTTCTTCATTGTGGGACCATTAAGTAACTGAAATCACGTACTAAACCCAATTGACTAATTGACTTTAGTCATGTAAAGAACATGGTAATCAGACTTGCTTCAGTCGATTTTTGTTGAATACTTATAATTTGTGTTTGTTTCGATCGTATATACGAATATTAAATAGCGTACAGTTTAACGCAGTTCGACGTAGAATTCTTGCAAACGTTCGCAGACGGTGGTATTACGAGTGAATGAGTAATACACAAACCACAAAGCGGGCAAACGTCACCATAGTCTTGACTTATGAAAAAATCTTAGGGACAGAATTCTAGTTTCCGAAAGGGACGGTTACATAAAATCATTTAGACGCAGATTAGGGCTTTATTGGCCCAAACCAATATTCTTGTATTAGCTTGAAACTAACAGTTATTTGAAAAAATCTGGTTTGTTTTTATAGCTCTCTTCCCTAATTTTGATAACCACATTATCTTCATCAACTCTGTAAATAGTATGTTAAGTACTCTGGACCGCAAGGGGTCGCTTCAGACTTGGTCGATTTTCAGCATATTTTAAACTGAGGTACCTGTCCTTAAATGCATTGCTTTAATACAGCTTATATCGGACATGACACAGGGAGGTGATAATTCTGATTTCACGGGCACCCAAGATAGAAGTGGATGGACATCTGAGAGAATGATATCGGTAGGTATCTCATTTGATATAATCTGTGATAGACTACCCCGATTCTTCGAAACCGTTCAAAGGGGTAGCCAGACGGAGAACAGGGGTATTGGTATTTTTCTCTTCCCCCAATTAAAAGGTAGAATATAGTATTTTTGCTAAAATCCAGTTTCCATTGTTTACCCTCCCAAAACAATATAACTCTTCTCCAACCCCAACCCCATATCTGTCTGGCTACGCTATACTGAAGAGAAAAACCGGTTGATGTCGGTATATTTTAGCAAAACGTGAAATATATAGGTAGTTCCTCTGAGAAATCTGGCTACCAGATCCATTGTTTTTTCTAACATAGGCGTTATTTTCCTTCATGAACTGACTATACTCATTGTATGATAAGGTAGCTAATGGGGGTTGGATATTAAAGTGTTCCTGACAAGAGAGGATACGGTATTACGTATGAGTTGCACTTGTAATACGTATAAAATTAACTCACATATTGGCAGATATATGCAGAAGTCAGTTAAAAAGACAATTCAAGAAAATGCCTTAAAACACACTTTGCAAAACTTGCCAAGCTGGCATATATGACGTAGGCTTCTTGGCGTATTTTTTTCATTTGTTGTACTCACAAAATGGTTATGACGCTGGATTATCTTGGGAAACATTTTCCATAAATAAAATGGGAAAATATCAGAATTAAACAAAAAAAGGGTGAAAGAAACCACTTCCATGGGAAATCGTGAAATTTTTGTAGAACTTGCCTAAATGCACATATGGAGACACCGTAATTAAAAACAAACAATGAACCTAAACTTTAGAATATCAAAAACATTTTAAAATGCTTGAAAAATGCATCCAACTGATCCAACTTCCATCTTCATGGGACATTCCTGGGCTGAGATATATAAGGTTGAAGCTTATTCACTCAATTCAAAATGGAAGATTGCGCAATAATTTGTGATGTCGTTCTTGTACTACTCAAACTGCTGTCTTAAAGTTTGATTTTCTTTGTTTTTTTTTTTCAAAAGCCACTGCACCTTGTGCCAAAATGCGATCACTATCTTACTGCCATAGGATAACTTGGCTATAGAAGTTCGTACAACATACTAGGCAGGAAACAATATATGTTTTAAGGTCATATAAGCATCTTCATTTCAAAATATAACAAAGTAGGTAATGTGAGTTGTACAAGAACGACATCACAAACTATTCATCGACCTTCTCAAATTAAATGAATAAATTTCAACATTTTATATCTCAGCAATGGAGTAAGCTATGAAAAAGAGAGTAGGATGAATGGAACTCATTTTCAAACCTCTGGAATATGAATCCTTGTAATTCGAGACCTATGAAACCGATGTTTTTAACATATACCCACTATTAGTAGGACAGATAAGTGTAAAAATCATTCACCTCTGGAAATAAGCACCAAACTTTGACAGATTGCACCCCATGGTTCAGTCGTTTAAATATACCATTAGCCACGTGAATTTCAAAATGGCCGCCATTTTGGCCAAAGAATAATATAGTTTGCCATAGATTTTCACTTCCCAGGCTGATTTTAATAATTTTGGTGTCAAATAATACGTCTTAGACTACAGAAACTCAAATTTAAAAAGTAGAAGTCCTGTTTTTGGCAGAATTCAGATCAATCAAGATGGCGAAAAAGCAAGATGGCCTAAAAACTGAATGAAATATTTCTATAAATTGGCTAAAAACATTGTAAATCTCCACTATCCCCAATCATAATGATGTAAATTAATGTTTTATAAATAAGACTGAATTTCACAATTCTTGACACAAGAGTACTTGACAACCAATATGGCGGTAAGGGACCGAAGAAATAAAAATAATACAGTAAAAACTCCCCCCCCCCCCATAAGAAAATAATTAAAAAAAAGCAAAAAAAAAACTCAGAAAATAATGGTTAAAAATGTATTTTGAATAAAAACCCCAAGATATCTTTATAGCAGATTGTACATAAAATTCAAAGCATGATTTCTGATATTTTATACTGGACTCCAAACTTACCAAGATGGTGGAAATAACAAAATGGCTGCCAACATGACAATCATAATGTATAAAAATAATATGAGAAATAATCATTTAAAAATACTTTTGACACAGTTGCCCTTAATATCTGGCCATATTTCATGACAAATAATGCAAAATGATTTTTATTTTTTATATACTTCTTTTGGATTCAGGTCAACCAATATGGCGGAAAAAGCAAAATGGCCGTCAATGCAATTACTGAAATTATACAACTGGCGGTCATTTTGATACTTCCGCCATCTTGGTTGACCTGAATTCCCACAAAAATGTTTTAAAAGATATGTTTCATACATTTGGCTCAAATGGCCAAATA
This sequence comes from Holothuria glaberrima, assembly GCA_009936505.3. Classification (NCBI taxonomy): domain Eukaryota; kingdom Metazoa; phylum Echinodermata; class Holothuroidea; order Aspidochirotida; family Holothuriidae; genus Holothuria; species Holothuria glaberrima. Next base: position 3,178 of record WURT03531441.1, on the reverse strand, counting down.
TAAAGAGCACTTGTCACAAATATATTTTTTTAAGGATTATTTTCCCTATTATTTAAATCTATTGCAATTTTAACATTAGCAGCCATTTTGCTATTTCCGCCATCTTGGTTGACCTGGATCCTGCAAAAATGTAAAGAAAAATACTTTAAGAATATTTACAATAGAATATGGGCACAGAATGGGTTTACCTGTGTATTAAAAAATTTTAATGATTATTTTCCTATTATTATAATATATTGACTTAATTATTGCAGTAGCAGCCATTTTGCTTTTTCCGCCATATTGGTTGACCTGAATCCCAAAGAAGCATTTTAAAAATCATTCCGGATTATTTATCATGTAATATGGCCAGATATGAAGAGGAACTGTGTCAAAAGCACTTTTAATGATTATTTCTCATATTATTTTTATACATTATGATCGTTATATGGGTGGCCATTTTACTGTTTCTTCCATCTTGGTTATGTAGAGGTCTTGCATTACATATCAAAATCATGCTTTAAATTTTATTTACAACCTTGTATAAAGATATTTCGGATTTTCAATCGAAATATATTTTTAATGATTTTTTTCCTGTGAATTTTTTGTATTTTTTCAATTATTTTCCTATTTTTATTGGGAATTTTCACTATATTGTTTTTACTCTTTCGCCAATTTTCCGCCATATTGACTAGCAAGTACTCTTGTGCCTAGGATTGTAAAGCCTCATCTAATTGTAATATATTAGTTTACATCATTTTGAATTTTGATTGTGGAAATTTACAATGTTTTTAGACAGTTTTTGGAAATATTTCATTTACTTTGGTGGCAATTTTGCTTTTCCGCCTTTTTGATTGACCTGAATTCCTCAAAAATTGTCCTAAAAAATAATATTGGAAATTTCGTCAAAAATATGACCAAATTTGAAGATAACATAACCCAAAAATACACTTTAGGGTTATTTTCTGCACAAAATTTTGTCTTACAAACCGAAAATGGCGGTCATTTTTGAAAATCGGCCGCCATTTTGAATTTTGAGTGGCTAATGGGTTTTTCCAAAAGAGCAATTCCTAAGGAGCATTTGATTTAAGATTAGTGTAGCCCTATCAAACCGGATTTTTAGCAGGCCAAGGTCATGACACACCCCAAAGACATACATACTGGACCTCTTGTCCACAGGTCTCATCGATGGGAGGCTGCTGATCTTGGCGTCAATGACGTTATTTTGAATAAAAAAATAATTTTTTCTTGGCGTTTTGTGTTTCAGATGGGCTGCACAGAGATTGAAATGGGTAGTACAAAAGCAGTTTTGTGGTAATTAAGAATCAGTTTAAGCGCCAAAATGATCATCTCCTTTCAAAACTTACACAAATTGTAATTACAGAGAAATAAAATAGCTTGTTTCATGCCCACTTTAAGTTGATTGAAGTATGTTATCAATATTCATATATCTTAGCTTACCTCATCATCAACTACGCAACATGAACGGTCTAATAGTCGAGGCCTTGAACACGTTCCTCGGACTCTAAAGGAGGAAAACCTTCGACTGAAAGCTCAACTACGAGAGGTGAGTCCTGCTAAATTTACCAAATGACAGATTTTGTAATGTCATTCCTCTTCAAACATTTTCAAATACAGTTTATTTGGTACTTCATGTAAAATAGCAGATATTGCATCTAGACCAACAAAGTGAACTTAAGAAAAATTGTACTAGTTATGTCATATTGTCATATTAATGGAACAAAAGGCAATGTAACCAGCTTGTTTAGATTAAGTTCCGCTTTGAAACTAAATTTAAGGTGCAACTATGTTTTCATGACTTACTTGGTGAGCAACGACATCGGGAGCCGATGGTCTGAGAAAATAGTAAGCATACATAGCCCTAATGTGTAATCAAAACGCTCTCTGTGCATGCTGTTTAACATGAGCTGCTCTGCCTCTTTTGAATTTTGTAACCAAGTGAGACTTTTGCCTACCCCCAAGTAAAAGTTATACTTGGGGTGATACAAATCCCTCTTTAAGATGTTATCCGGTAGAACACTGATATGGCCGGACCTGATTGAAGCAGGGAGTTGTTATTTGGAATAACAACTCCCTGATTGAAGCAAATCCTCCCTTTGAAGGTTTTACAAACTGACCCTACTTTGCTAAATGCTTTCTCAAGTTACGCAATAAAGATGTGTGTGAGATTACCATTTTAATTAGCTTTTAGAGTCTGTTGCGATCTGTTGCGATCTTATCTTTTTAATCTTGCCTCGCCTCATGGTTTCTGTTCTGTGACTATTCTTTTTGTCTACTTTTCCTTCTTTTCAGTTGGAGATCCGTGTAGAAGAAAGGCGTGTGAAAGGAGGCATGTAAGCAGCACAGATATAACGGTGCAAAACCTCCCTGCCACCCACATGCTCCACGCACCAAAGAATAAATAGAGAACGTGCAGATAACGTATTTTGTACAACGTGACTAATTCCTCTAGACACACAGCGCCCTTTATAAATGACTTACTACGCAAGACTGGTTGAAAAAGAGCCTTTAAACATCGCATGTTTATATTATTTTTGGCCAAAATTGTTAAATATTGCTTACCATTTGTTGCACATGTCTCCAAGAGCAGAAAAAGAGAGTTTCACATAAAGAAATTCAAGCTTTGGAGAGACAACGAAAGAAATAAACAAACAGCTGTATTATCTGAGTTGGTGGTAGTTCCTTTTTTCCGTCCAAAATGACCTTAAAGCCGTGTGTTATGACGTCAGCGCACGTCCTCTATAGATTTAAATATTACCCTAAAACTTCGATTAAACCATACGGGAAAATACCTCGTGGAAATGGCTACAAGTGTAATGTTCTTTCTGACTTCAAGACACGCTTCTTGGGTCGGTACAGTCGCGTAGCCAGGGTTGTGTCCCGGGGATGGTTTTGTTGGAGTGTGACATGGTGGGAGGGATATGAGGGGAGGGGAAAATGGCTTTTTTAGGTCTCCAGATGGGAAATGGTGCAATGTCTATGCCTCAGACGTAGTGAAGTTTATCGTGGAGGCATTTATCCAAAGCCTTTGATAATATTAATATTCTGGAGACCAAATTCCATATATATGGAATAAGAGGTGTTGCACTTAGCTGGTTTACAAGCTATTTAACAAATCGGAAGCAGTTTGTTCGGCTAGAAGGAAAAGACTCTAAATTCAATAATATCAATATGGGTG
>WURT03531330.1:0-21333 GCA_009936505.3 Holothuria glaberrima | reverse complement strand
TTGAACTGGGTTGAGCTGGGTTACCACCTATTAACTGGGTTGACTACATTAAACCCAGTTAAATTTGCCCAAATTCCATATTAAATTAACTGGGTTTAACTGGTTTTCAACTGGGTTCTAACTGGATTCCAACTGGAATTTAAACCTGGGTCGGTATGTAGGAGGAAACTTGAATCCTTATTTTTTTAAATATGTCAATGCATACGTCTACCTTGGAGTCAATTCACCTAAAAATTAATCACTGAGAATCAAAAGCTTTACTTTACATTACATTCAGCATCGTAACAGTAGAAGCACTAAATCCTGTTTAATGAACTTGTACACAGTGTTTACATATGTATACACACAAGCAAGCTGAAACAACAAATGTAAAAGCTCAAGCAAAACTCTAAAATTTTCTCATGCTGACGAAGTAAACCACACAGTCATTATGTATTTAAAATAACACAGATGGAAAATGCTCTGCGGTAACCCAACCGTGATACACTTGTTAAAATTTATCATATCTCAATGAAGTGACTTTCAAACATTTTTTTGAGACATTTAAGGTAAAGCTAACATTTTTCCGTGTTAAGGAAAACGGACGGAATTCAGGGAATCGAATTCACGAAATCGATAATAGAACACGGAATTTGCGATTTTGACTGGCAGTGACAAAAAAAAAAACAAAACATTAGAAATGTGAACAGAAGTTGTAAACTTTCAGTTTTAGAACACTCAAAATGGAGAACAATGGATACTGTAATTACTGTTTATCAAGGTTCACTATTACTCTACTACAGCTTAACAGCGTGAAAAATGACACATGACACATGCATGCCTTCGAGTTTTCGAGTTCACAGAAAACACGTTGAATTATCAAACAATCTACACTGAGGTTTGGCTAACCTGCCAGCTACATTTTCCAACTCGATTAATGAAATATTAATATACAAAGGTTTATTTGATAACAGATATCCTTGTAAAGACAATACTCAAGTTAATATCTATCAGTTAGTTCTAGGCTTGAATACACATCTTCAGTAAGTCTAGCATAAGTGTTGTTTAACCTGTATCGTGTTTTTCGCTCTTCGACAACATATTCCCCTGGTCTATATTTTAGAAAAACAAGGGACTTAGGTTTACAGTTGCCATGTAAAACGGTTGCCAATTATTTGAACAAGGTAATATTCACAATAACCAATTGTACCATAAATTCTCAATATTTCCGAAAGATGTAAGGTTCTTCGATGGGAAAATTATATTACTTTCTTGTATCGCGTTTTCCTGTAGATTAATGAACTTAAAGAACAATATACACATTTTTATATAGTACGTATAATTTCCACGGGTGACAGCAACGAGAAAATATAACTCACAGTGACTCAGTTATCTGTTAACGGTATTTTCCAGTAGCATTTCACAAGGGTCACATGTGAAAGAGAAAAGTTTTCCAGTTCATGTCCTCCTAACTTCGTAGCTATACTCTTTTCCTAACTCGAGATATCTCATTTTAAAGAGTGCTTATTTTTGTCAAAAAATATCTCCAGCTCTCATCAACGTCACAGATTCTTATGTAAAGTGGGCACATTGTCTCAGATTCCGTTTGTTTTTGTTTTTAATTGAATGTCCTGTTTGTCCTTGAAATGTGATAGTGTTGGAATGTTTGAATATGTGTCCATGTAGATTTAACACAAATGTACACCAGATGTGGGGCATAACAAACAAAGTTGCTGAATATTCCTGAAAGCGGCATTAATAATCATAAAGAAATTCAATTCTATGTCAAATTAATGTGCCCCGATGAAGTCAGAGATTTCCCATTATGCACTTCATCTTGAGCAAAAAAAGTGCATTTCTTTGAAAATTTGTATCTTCCAAACACTGCCAGCTATCGAGATGCGGTTTTCACCTCCCAAAAGAGAAAAATTTTCTACAATTTTTTGAACTTACTGAATTTTGTCTCTGGAAAATAATTATTTTTTCGTAAAAGTAATGAAATGGAAGTGAATTAGTGGGTGAAAGATTGCTTCTACTACGAAAGTAGCAAGGTATCTTTCAATGATGTAGGCTAACCCAGTATTAGAAATTTGATAGAAGTAATGAAAACTCATTTCAATATTTTCCTTTATCAGCCTTGAGACAGTAATATTTAACCTGCATGAGGAAGTACTTTTTTGGAAGAGAAGGAGGTTTTGACTAAAGTGCAGCTTCTTTTATTTAAATACATTAAATTTTATTAAGAATTTTCTATGAGGCAATGAACAAATGTGGCTCTTCGCTACAAATAACGTATCTTCGAAGTTTTTTTGAGTGATTCCACACACACACATATATATACACATATATATATATATATATGAAAATGCACTTTCATTTTATTGTAGTAAAGAAATATGGATTATTTCTATCCCCTGTATTAGGCTGTTCACGGTTACGTCACTGGTTGGCATTGGTTGGCATAGAGCATGCGCAAGAACACATGCGTGTATGTTAGGTGTGCGCGTGTAAACGTTTGTGCGATTGCACGCAAAAGGAGACGAATTGAAATCTACTTGGCATTGTGACGACAGTGTAAGCGCGCCCTAAATCTTTTACCGACAGGCAGTGACGTAGTTGTTTGTAAACAATGAATGAGTCTATTATTAACGTTATTTATACCTTGCATAGAGGCCTAAAGTATTAACAATTGCATGGAAAACTCTTTGTTTATTTGACTGGTTTTCAGAGTGGAATGGAACTACCACAAATTATTAATCTTCGCCAGCAATCTCCTTCTAGTTCCGAAATATTTACAAGCTACAACTCATGATGTCACATGATGTCACAAAGGTGATGTTGGTTTGGTTATTGTAATCATTTGTGAATCTCAACGTGGCACCTGCATATTCTGTTTGCCGATTGTACACTTCAGGCCAATAATCCATTTACAATATTTTTACGTATTCCATAAACTTGAAGTTTGTCATTTGCAAGTTTCAAAAAAAAAAAAAAAACTGTACGTAAAAAAATGCCATAGAGACACCAAGAAAGAAAACTATGGACTACTTCACAGTCAGAGTATTGCGGTTAGCCAAGTTTGCCAGCTTCAACTTGTAACTTAGTTTATGAAACCGAAATGTCAGTTGATTTATAGGAATAACATTTTGGTATATAGCAATAGTGAAACTTCTGTCTACTTGTACAAACATTAATACTCTTTAGGTGTTACAAATATCTTTTGTGTAATCCACAAACGGATGTTTGAAATCCCAAACTAAAACAATCCTCCTGACCCAAACAGCCCAAGAATTCCTCCTACTGCATTTTGCTACCCCAAAACGCATTCTTCACACCACGGGGCAAGTAAACGTAGGCTGGAGTTATTCTTTAACGACATTATTTTTGTAATTTTGGTAATTTTTACTTTCAGATGGTCTTCACCTACAAAGTAGTCTCTACCTGGCGAACTTGCGTTGTTCAACGAGGGAGTTGACATTGTATACTGTACGGCAATGCAGGAAGAGCTGGACCGCTGAGTTGGAATATGCTGTTATAATTAAATTGTATTGCTTACGCTATATGTGAAATACTCATTCGTTTCTTGACCATAAAAAAATTTTTTGTAGTCGAACAGTACAGATCCTTAGGCCTACATATCAGTGTGACGTAAGGAAAGAATTAAAAAAGATCGGAGGGCAAACAGAGGTGTCCATGTGAGCCAAACGTAATAAGCGCCTACAATAACTATACTACGATCTGCTGTATGAAGAATTTAGACCAGTGACTCTCAACATTTTTGAGGGTGAGGGCCAAATGCATAGGTTAATTGAAAACGAGGGCTGCGGGAAGGACCAGAGACTGTCAAAAAAGAGAGCCTTGATAAAACGTCGCAAACTCATTGTTAGGTGATACCACTCATCAATCTTACTTGACTATGTTATTGTGTTTGATTGTTTCTACAAATAGCTAGGGCCATAACGTCTGATTCCGGACTCGGACTTAATTCCGTACTCAAGTTCGTCTTCCGTCGGACTCGGAATTGTAGGTCAAGGAATTGAAATTGGCCCGGGATGGAGGTCACTGGAATCGGAACTGGCCCGGAATCGGGTGAACTTCACTCGGATACAGGCCTGCAAGTAGCTTTTATTGAAAGACCTCCTCCTGGAGTTTTAATTTCAGTAGTCAATGAACACACGCTCAACACAATACGTTATTGAACTGAACAATCACCTAGTCCAAAAAGTAGATTTCAAGGATATATTTTTGCTACAAGCTTTGTTACTATAAATCATGCATTCAGCAATGCACCATTTCATAACTATATGACACCATGTAAAACACAGAACACAAAGTAAAACTACTAATCTTATTAGTAACCTAGCACCACTTCAGGGGAACAAACTAGGGAGGAGTCAAGTAGTGACTTCATAAATTAATAAACATGCCAGTATGGATCATTCACCCTTATTCCAACTTTGCTACGTTTTCATTGTCGAATCTATTGTTTTTTCAAAACGTAAAATCAATTCATGGGTCGCATATACAGGGCCCCCTGCAGGGCCGCATGCCGCCCAAAGGGACGCGCTTGAGAAACACTGATTTTTACCATACTTCTCTAGTGGATGCCCGAGACCGTACACTTCCATGACTTACAGAAGTTTGGGCTGAGTCAGGGTTAGACAAGCCTGGTACAATTAATGAAAATTAGCAAAAAAGATGGTCCCACTTGGGACCAATCTTATCAACCAAGTTAGAAATAAATGAATGCATGGTCATCGCTCTTCTTAAAGTGATTTATACCCGCTGCGCAATAATCGTTTGTACGTACGGCATATACCAAGAAGTGGAAGCTGAGATGCTGATTTAAACCCCCAAACAAGTGACCAGATTCTAAATCGGTGATACTTTATGAGAGCAAAAGCTAAATTCATTTCGAAACCACAGATGTTGAAAATGCTTAAAATTTAATGCTCTTATTGTTTCAGTTTTAATAAAAAATGACCTTTTAGGTCACTCATTAAAACTTAAGTAGGATTAAGCAATTTTTATGACTGCCCGCTTCGGACGATCTGGATCATCCAGACGTAGCACCAAGGAGTTCTATAAAGTCAAGTTTCAGGCCAAATACTTGGAAAAAAAGCTTGAAGTTTTCTGAATAGAAAAGTCTCATTTCACGAGAAAAAGAAAAAAGTGTCCCGTATGTCTACCTCCCTATAATTTTTAATTCTAATTGCCTTGCACGATGTGTAACAAAAGGGAATTTTTAATGCTCTCCAAAATCTGCGGGTATACTTTTTTATATTTGCACCATTGAGATAGAAATTTAGTAAAAAAATTGCCAACCACTCTCTTCAGAAACACACATCTCTAAGTGGTTACAGTGGTGCTTGAGCAGGTTTCTTGAAATACCATGGCGAGGAAATTGGTTCTCTTGGTGATCTGGTGTTTGACATTATCATGCTATGGCGCAACTAAGTTTGATGTCAAGCTTTCTAACGATTTTTTTGACGTTGAGATCAACAGCCAGTTTGACAATGAAGGTTCGTGTTAATCATTTTTGAGGCATTGCTTCAAATGCATATTATTAATTTATTTCTTGTCCCAATTCGAAATATGAAGAAAATTGCACTTCAAAATTTCGTTACTTACCTAAAAATTATCTAACTCTTCCAAAAGCTACATGACAAAACGTACGTTTTTTGTGTAAACCTGAGTAAAAGTGAGATAACAATCATAATATCAAAAATTGGAGTTACGGCTAACGCAGTTGTACCATATCTTTCCATTATACCTTTCCGATCGGTTGTCCCAATTCGAAACAACTCAAATAACAAACATAAAAAATGACAAACATGCTGTTGATCTGAAACTGAAATGACAACCCCTCCTCCTCTTTTAAGGTTAATATTGATTTGACTACTATGTGTTTAAGAACGTAATTATCTACGTCATGAACTCTTTAAGACATATACTGGCTATCATTCTTTCTGTATTACTCTAAACACATGCAGATGTTACCCTGTTTCTACCATCTGAACCCGTCTTGCAAGATCTCATGAGATGCGATGAACACGTCATTAATGTTTACTTCGGAACAATGGAGGCTGTGGCGTTTAATGACGTTTTGTCAAATGAAGAAAAAGCGAGAGAATCGACCTTAGTTAAAGCTTTTGGAACCACTGTTCAGTATTTAGTCTCAAAAAACGGTGCTATGGAAAGGATCAATCTTCAGATGAACCTCTTCAGTCCAGAAGGAAGATATCAAATTGAAGCAGTTTTTCTGATCGGTTTGTTAAAGAAACTAAAGGAAACACAACCTATCTCCAATTTGAAAAAGGTGACCTGAAGTTGCACGTGATTGGAGAACACGAGAAATCGTATCAATTATATGGTAAACACGGGGTCGCGGATGCACAAGAGTACGGGCACGAATTTCAAATCTCGCGATATGGACCTGATTTTCCATCTGTGATCGATATCCAGATCTGCAGGTCCACCTTTGCAATGTTTACAGAGATCCGCAGTACAGCTCGGTACTCAAAGAGGCAGGTAACAACGTCTGCATATATTGGGTGCCAACTGATGACGTACAGATCTGCGAGGCCAGCTTCCATGTAGCTTCCATGTCCGATGCAATAAAAGAGCTCCTCCTCCTTGACGAAGATGAACAGGTGCTAGAGGCCGTATTCCAAACAGGAACTTTCGATATCAGACTAGTCTTCCCGTGCACATAGTGACGTAAATATCTCCAGTTTTCGCTTGTATGGGAAAGTTTTAAATCAATAAGATGCGTTTTTTTTGGTGACATGGTTGCATGACGTATAGGAACAAAAATATAACGTCATGTCCTTGGACAAGGGGTGAATGGGGAGCCATTAAAACATAAAAAAATTGTCTCGCCCTCTAAAAAGGGTCTTAAACCAAAATTACCATCTGCACCATATCTCTCGTACCAGAAAAGTATCTCGATCTCTGACAGGTATCCTACCTCCACCATTTTGCCTCGCTGAGGGCCTGCGTGTAGTATGTGTACGAAGGTGCAGTACAAAATAAGTGGATCATTACCATGATGCAGGTAGTTTGATAGTTATCTAATAAACTATGCTGCTACAGTCTTTGGAACAGTGGCAAACATTCATTTACTTCATAATCTTAATAGAGCTAGGAAAATTTATAATATTAACTTGCTTCTTACGTAGTGACAACTTAAAAGAAATCCAGCTTGATGAAAAGTGGGATTTTCTGGCTAAGGCTAAGCCTAGGTTGGATTCCCCTTTTAATAAATGAAGGAATGATCAATAATATTTACGATCAGTATTAGATACTTGAAAACACTTCATTCAAGACTCATGGTATGTAGGCTAACGTTGTTACCCTGAAATGTGTTAAAATTTGAAATTTGGCCTCATCAGATGTTACTGAAAAAGTAACGATATAAGTGCATGTCTGGAAGAACCACGGCTAACCAGTGGTGGCTTGAAAGGATTCGTTGGCACTCTGAGGACATTTCACTAGACAAAATATTCCTTTCCATCAATTTTTTGTGTCTACTTTCGTGTGCTTGTATGTAACATTACTTGTAGAAGTCTACACTAATAATTAAATAGAGCTCACTTGTAAAAAGGCACTTGGTGGAAATTTGAATATACAGTGGTTACGGGTGCTTGCTTAGTCACAGTTTGTAACTTCCTCCTGTCCACCTCAGAGAGATGTTAGGAAGGAGATCCAACATTTCCATGTACTATTTGAAGCAATGTTTGATTTCCGATAGTAATCTTGCCTTTCTTCTTTTTATTTGTTTCAATACCCCGATCAGCTAGAATCAGTGATGCATTGTCAAAATGACAATAGTAATACATACTCCTTACGTTGAACTTGTAACTTTTCGTTGCCAGCCGTCATACAAAGATTTAAAGTTTAACCTTCGTTGTTATTCGTCACACTAAACTTCATTTCGTCCACAGTCAGAGAAGAATTCTCTTACATCTTTCTTTCTAAATATGTTTCTTAATGATGGGAAAATTTGCTACGAACTGAGAAAAATGTACAGGCTTTGAATAATGTTTGTAGCAGATGGTATTAAAATCGTTGGGGCACCGCTAAAGTACATTATCTAAACGTTTGTTGCAAGTCGTTTCACTGAAAAAGGCTTATTAAAGATTGGTCATTGGCGGAAACAAACCTCACTTCAAAGCATGTCTAGACAATAACCTTTGTGCTGGGATAGTACTTGGAAAAGAAAGGAGGAGATCATCATTAAAAGGGTTCAGAAGCTTAACAATAAGACCAAAGAGACCTTTCACACGGCAGTGCTTGAAAAGAATTAAATCATTTTCAAGTACATATTGTCTGACATAAATGATCGAATGTAAACAGGCAAATTAAATTTAACCTTAAGCATTAAAGTGTAAAGTAAGTAGGAAAGTAAAGAATTGAGCGTTTTTGTCTTTGACCTAGTTTCTGAGTATGTGAAAAAGCGCACGTTCAGATCAGAAGGAAATCATAACTTGTAATCACCACAGTGTCCGTAAACCCGCTAAGGCTAGGTTGATTTCATCACCCTAACTGGATTTACATAATAAATGTGGGGCATTCATACACTGGAATAAAGTCAAAACAACATGCCTACCAAGCCTTATATTAAGCTGACACAGACCGAGAGCCAACGCTGACAAAAAATAGCTCTCGGTTGCATGATTTTCTAGCGTAACCGGGAGTAACTATTTCATGACCAGGAGTGGCCTTTAACAATTCTCGATTAATACAAAGTGTGATATGCTCAAACAACGAAGCTTTAGCGGGCGCTAAAACAAAATATTGCCGAAAACCATTCACCTGCAGGTTGGCTGCTTACAGGAAAACCAAGGCCTTTGTGATGGCCTAGTATCGGGATAATTTCTGGACAGCAGTGACTCGTAATTGAAGAATCTGAGCTCTCTGACGTTGTCTGACCGATTAATGAATAATGCATACTTCTCAGCAAAAGTATTTTACATACATGAACGGGCAGTTTACGCACTGGTCATACCCCCAGCAGTGTGCCCAGTGAAAGCGTGGTCTGTGTTGGGTAACCATAGCTGATAATCTACAGGCACACTACTGAAGGACTCTTAAGTTATGTTTGGGGATGGGAAGTATTTCGACTTTGTAGAGGTAAGCCTAGCTCACAATCCGTCAACTTGCCGTGTAGGTCTGCGCATGATAATTAATTATCTTGCCAAAGTAAGAGATGCAGTGGGAGGATAGAAAGGGCAAAGCCTGCTCTTACCAAGGGCCTAATGACGGTATTATTAACACAAATTATTTTTTCCTTGACCTTTTGACTAGTTTCGGTGGTGCTCTGCTTGTCCTCGTCAACATGGCAAAAGTTCCCATGTAATAAAAAGTCCAGTTGTAAAATACTTTAGACTTTACTATTAGTTCTCTACTGTTCATCGATAAGCAAAAGTTTCCTTCTGAAGGTTAGTTCTCGTACACTAGTGCGAACAAAACACTTGCCCACGAACATTCTTAACCTTTTTTGATCTTTCAAATCAAGTAGTAGCTTTGGGGCTACTACATTGCAGCTACTTTGCAGCTACTACTCTGTTATTCCAGCTATTGCTGCAATGACAATGATGTATTAGACATTTACAATAAGCCATTGCTCATGTTCTTATAACAGAACTTCTTGTTCTTGAAGTCAGAGACTTGAGTCTGACTCGAGAACAAAGTTATGCAGTGCGTGTCGACTGGACTATAGTCTACTTGTCAAAGACTCCATTTGAGTCCTCATTGTGTAACTAGACAAAAACACCGAATATGAACATCTTTACAAGTCAGGGAGCTGTTCCATTAATTAGTGAAAAGATTACACATTTCTCAACTAATAGATTCAGAGTTTAGAATGTGGGTTGTTTCGCCCATGAGCACACCCATTGCTACAAAATGACGTTGGTATGGTTCTGAGAAAAATGAAGAAACCGAATAGATTTAGATCATACCAAAACACTAAGCATGTTTTTCCATTACTTAAACATACCAGTACCAGAAAAGCTTTATACATTGTTATATGTATCTGTGTTGTTAAAAATTCGTCATGAGATTCAAGCGTATGGGATAAGGGCATTTCAAATTCCTGTGTCAGTTCTTATGGTACAAATGTAAATGAATTCTTTTAACCAAGTTCTAAAACTGATGACTACATGAAACCGAACCTTGCTGCCCTATCTGTAAGTTTTTTGAAGGAAAAGTAATAAACATGTCGGTTATCATTGTCTAACGGATTGGTGACTGTTAACTTCCACTACAAAGCTAATAGCACTCTTTGATCTAAGAGAGATACTTGAACATAGTAAATAAAATCGCTATTTTAACCAGTTTCTGTTTTTATTGCAACTTTGCTTCCTTCTACAGATAGATCACGTGATTTTTGTATGGAACAATAAAATTTTCAGTCAGAAGTACAAAAATATAGCAACGACGATGTTTCCGTTGATTCTTCTCATGCTGTAGGTCTTATTTTAGGCCTCACTTAGTTATGATGTAACTAGGCGTGAAGTTTCCTTCGAGACAAATTATTCTTTCTTTTAGTGGAAAGAACAAAAGGCAGCGAAAGGTCGATGAAATCAACTGCCAAATATGCCATGCCAAATATGTGGTAAGCGCACTTGCAAAAATGAAAAAATTATAATGACCACTGTTTAAATAGCGCCCATTAAATCGACCAAATATGCGTCTCAGATAAGCTGTTGGGAAAACGAGCCTTGGAAAACATAAAATGATGAATATTAAAGAGATGTGTACTTAATAAATTCATATATTGTATGATAACAAATAGTATGGACATGTTTGTAAGGGTGTAAAATTAGTTGGAAACGATGGTTAGAATGACACAATGGCACAAAGTAATTTCTGTTTACAACGTATTCAAAATATATGTTCTTCAATAGAGTTAATATGATAATCGTTTCGAACCTGGCTGGATTAAACATCCTGCATTGTTCTGTATCATCCCTAGCAGCTTAGAGTGATCACACATTGAATGCATTTCCATTCTGAATTTACTCTACTGAGTACTTAGGACAACATGTGCCAACTTTTCGATGATTTTTGATATCCCTTTCATGGAATGAAGATTTGTACTGCCATAACATCAGCTTACCACAGTTATTACCGTTTGTTAAGTATAGTTATACTTATGTCCTGCGTAATCATGTGAGCTTATCTGTACCAAGGGTGTTTTGGGGACTATTGTTGTCCTATTTCACGCTCATCTCATACAGCGTCACTTTGAGACAAATTCTGGTTTCAGCCTATATTATCAATTGGTATCATGCAGTGGTAACTTCAGGGTGTTTATTCTGATAGATGTGTGGCTAACACACCTCTTACCAAAAATACCCATTTTGTATTTAAGATTTGTATTTATGTTTTGAGTGTATGATCTCATTCCAGCTTTTCCAACAAATATAACTAATGCAATAAAGAAGTAGTGTCCTCTCTATTCTGGCACAGTTAGTAGCAATTAAATTAATCCGATTTCTTTTTATCCAGCCTTTGTTTCTTTTACTTCTTATAAAACACAGCTGTTAAACCGTTCAAATTACTTTGAGGCTTCAGCTGCATATCTTTATCAGCTAGGTATGATATAAAGGTTAAGAATAAATTTTCTTATTCATATTACCACTTTTGTTCTTGTTGATTATTTTTGGTTAGTTAGTTAGATGAGATTTTACGGCTCAGTTCGTTACCAATTGGTTTAAGTCGGGACGGCTACGGCCTTTTTTCCCAGTTGTGGTGCACTGGCTTGTTTTTTCTACTCCATTGCTTTTGCTGAGCACCAAGCACAAAGGCAGTACGTTTCATTTTTAAAGTCTTTGGTATGACCCGGCCAGCATTCGAACCCCCGACCTTCCGGCTACGAGTCGGATGCTCTAACCACTTGACTATGCAGTCGGTTCGAATCCATCTATGAACCAAATTGTTCATCAGGTTTGTGTTTAGTGATGCATCTCTTTAATACTTTCACATACGATATATCCAATACTTAAGTAATGTAGCAGCCAGACATTAGAAATAGTGATATAATTCAAGGTATTATTTGTTTTACTTAATTACACAACTGCAAAAAATGAAATGGTTTCTTATTAATTTTATAGCTTCATAAGAATATAGCGGCGGCTCTCCACTAAAGAAAACGTGTTTATCTTAACAATGAATCAGTTCTGGCTTATTTCTCAGTCCTCAGCAATAATCATTTAAGGGTCAGATAAATGTGGGAGTATATACTTAGTCCATTTGCTTGCTAGCAAGCGTGTAATAGGAGACAATGGGATGTTAAGACTCTGACTCGCTACCCGTAAGCGTCTTAGACGTTTTCCGAACGTCCCATGCGTTTTCTGTACGTCGTCATTAAGCGGATGGAGGACTTGACGTTTAATGATGAGTTTCCTAAAACAGTGTAAGTAGAAACATTTGCATTAGTAAGAGGTCTTTGCATTCAAATTCCTTATTTACTCTCGAAAAACTGAAACTGAAAACACATTTTTTTTCAAATAATAAGCTTCAGAAGTTGAACAATACAATTAAGAAAAAAAGGTTATTTCTTGTCCTACTGATCGATTAGTGAGAGAAAGAAACAAGAATACTATGGAAATTATTCGAAAAAGACGATGTGCTGGTTACTTTGTTTTGAGTACACTATGTTTGCTGTGCTGTGAGTTCCGGTGTCATTTCGACATCAGGGTTCTCCGGAGCAAAAGAGCGGACTTCAAATCTTACTAAATTTTCATGACTTACCATCTGCAAAAGAAAAAAATTAACTCAAGTTACGTTCTGCAAATTTCATTTCAACTAGGTGCTAAAACAAGGAGGAAACCGTGTTTGTTTGTACTGAGTATAAGTTGTGGATATAAATTAGTGTAACAGACTTCTGTGTGGTGTAGATGCCAACTGACGATGTAAATCAACGTTACAAGCCTTTCATGTAGTGTGGGTTTCGCAAAAGAAATTGTATTGGATAATGGGTGTGACGCAGTTTCATGATCATTTCAATTACTAAAGTCCTTGTTTATTGCTTTCCATCTTTTCCCTTTCTCTAGATTTGCCAACACTACAAAATTTCCAGCACAACTGTGAAACAAATGTTATGCTCTTAAGAAGACTTTGAATCTCAAATCAATACAAGCTGATGAACCAAAGACCCCCAACAATCTTCCTGGCTGTGAACAAAATTAAAACATAAAAATCACTCAGCTTGTTTATTATGTATGATCAAACGCCTCATTAAAATCTACAAAATATACTTACCGGAGAGGAAACTTGTGAACTAGGGGAAGATTTGAAATTTTCTCATTTTAGTGATAACAATCCTCAGTTTAATATAAGCATTGAAAGCACACTCCTCGTGCATGCAGGAAAATTTATGATTTCACGACATGCTTGATTAAAATCTACCCAGCAATGCCAGCAGGATAAGAGAGTGGTATAGTCATAGGCTTGGACTTCATTATAGTCATCACAACCGTTTATGATGCCATTTTAGACTTGGTACCTCTGTCGTTATGTAAAAGGAAAGTTGAGTATGTTTCAATTTTAGTATGACAATGCAGACATCTACCTCAAAAGGGAAATTGTGGTTAATTCAACTGAAAATTCAACCAGTTAGGATCAAATCTTTAGGTTAGACAACACGCAACTACAAAAAATCATATCCTTAAATCCTGCTGCATAACTTTAGCAGATGTGCACAGTTTTAATGCATCAAAATGAGTACATTTTTCTAAAGCCAAAGCAAAAGATTTATTAAGTCAGGCAAACCTCTCTGAAATTTGCTAGTGCTGGTGAAGTTTACCTAACTTTTCCCATCTATTGAAATTGCGAATAGGAATTAAAAATTCATTGTTTCGGAAACAGCTCAAGTATCAAAAATGAAAAAAAAAATGCTGTTGATTTAGAACTAAAATGACAACCCTCTTCTTGTCTTGTCGTTGAAATTGATTTGAAAGAATAGTATTTGGAGTTAAATAACGTAATTATCTACTTCATTAACCCTTCAAGAGATATGTTGGTTATCCTATTTTCTATATAACTTTAATTTTATACAGATGTCAACCTGTTTTTACCATCTGAACCCATTCTAAAAGATCTCATCAGATGCGATGAACACATCATCAGTCTTGGCTTTGGAGCAATGACGTTTAATGACGTTTTGTCAAATGAAGAAAAAGCGATAGCGTCAACTGTAGTAGAAGGTTTAGGAATCAACTTTCCGTTTTTAACCTCAAGTAACGGTGCTAAGGAAAGGGTTACTCTTCGATAAATCTCTTCAGTTCAAAAGGTGGACATCAAATTGAGCAAAATGCCTCCACCTATTATGGCTGATCGGTTTGTTAAAGACATTAAAGGAAACACCATTGATATCGAATTTAAAAAAGGTGACCTGCATTTACACGTGATTGGAGACCGCGAGAATTCGTGTCAATTACATGGTAAGCACGGGATTGGGGATGAACAAGAGTATGAACACGAATATCAAATCTCGCGATATGTACCTGGCTTTTCTATCTGTGATCAATATCCAGCTTTGCAGTTGTACCTTTTTAATGTCAGCAGAGATCCGCAGTACAGCTCGTTACTCAAAGAGGCAGGTAACAATGTCTGCATATATCGGGTGCCAACTGATGACGTACAGAACAGTGAGGCCACATTTCACGTAGCTTCCATGTCCGATGCAATGAAAGAGCTCCTCCTCCTTGACGAAGATGAACAGGTCCTAGAGGCGGCATACCAAACTGGAGTTTACGAGTAACGAGTATGCCTTGGGTTTCATCAGACGTGTAGGAACAAAAATACTACGTCATGGTCCTGGATAAGGGGGTAAATGGGAATCCGTCGTTACATAGAGCTCGGGGAATTTATAATATTTTACATGCTTCTTACGTAGCGATCACATAAAAGAAATTTAGCTTGATGAAACATTGGAATTGCTTGCTATATCTAATTCAGGTTTTGGACGTTAGCTTTCCTTTTCTGGTTATGTACAGATCGATAAGATTTGTATACCGTACTGAGATTATCTTGATTCAAATCATGTGGTATGTAGGATAACATTGTATCCGTGAGATGTGATGAAATATGAAATTTAACCGTTACGGTACCGTTTGTCACATAAAAAGTAACGATGTAAGTGCACGTCGGGGTAACCACGGCTAACCAGTAGCGGCTTTGACTGTTTTGGCAGCTGTCTGAGGGCATTTCACGAGAAAAAATATTCCTTTTCATCGATATTTTGTGTCTTCGGCCGTCCTTTTGCACGTAAGATGGCCTTGTCAAAGTCTGCACTAACAATTAAATAGATTTCGAACTTGATGAATGGTGCGAAGTGGAAACTTGTATATTCAATGGTTAAAGGTGCCCGTTTGATCGAATTTTGAAATTTTCTCCTCTTCACCTTAACAGTGTAGAAAACACGGTACTTGCACAAAATCTTACAGTTTTTGTAATGGTACTTTGAAGCGACGAAGCCAGTTGGATTTATCGTAAAGTAAAATATCTCACATGGTTTCCTGTCGTTGCCAAATTCCTTTGATTCACTCCCTTAAAGTAAAGCGGTAATGAAACTTGGTAAGTGGGTTTGAATCATTGGGAGTTTTGCCTTGGACGATAGCTAAGATCAATGCTCAAGTGTAAACAGGCAAATACAAATATTAATTTAAGCCTTGAAGTGTAAAATATGCAGGAAGTATAATAATAAGCACTTTTTTGTTTTTGACCTAGTTTCTGGGTACATGAAAAAGCGTACTTTTAGATCAGTAGGAAATCAAAAGATGTGAACAGTTCAGTGACAGTAAACCCGCTAAGGCCAGGTTGGATTAAACACGTCAATAGCATTCCAGAATGAACGTGCAAGATCCATACAGGAATGCCGTCACAGCAACATGCCTACATTCCTTAAAACGAAATCGTATGCCGGCAGGTTGGTTGCCCACACCTACATTTTGGCCGTCGTGATATTTCGTTAATTGTTTGACCCAATAAAGAATAGTGCAAATTTGTCAGCAAAAGTATTGTACCAACTCGTGCAGTTTACACACTGCAGTGTGCCTAATTTAAGCGTTATTTGTGTAGGGGGCCACAGGTATTGGGCTAGGCACACTACTGGAATATATGTAACAACACGATTTTACGTGCTTCTCTTGAATCTGTGACGTAGGCGTGTCGCATGCTTTCGGTGGTCTATATGTACATACAGTAGTAAAGTGTCACATGTTCCGCGATGCAGAGTATTTCTTTTTTGCAGAAACAAGCATGGAGCTCACATTACGTCAACGTGCCGAGTGCGTCGACGGCTAACAGTGGCAAGTTAATGATCACCAAACTGCAACGTGAGGATCACCTTATTACTTATCATGGAAAAACAAAGCTTTGATACTTCCAGGCAAGTTTTGTAACAAATCCGGAACTTCAACAAGGAATTCGGTGATATAGCACAGCAAAGTGATAACCCAATGCCTTTTTCCTCTCTCCAATAAAGGGATACAAAGAAAGTACAAGCGCAATAGGAATATCTTTTACTTGCATACTATGTAGACGAAGGGACCACATGAGTATAACGCTTCACTGATGACGTGCTTATTTGGTGGATTTGCTAGTCAATTTAGCGATTCTAACATTGTTCCATTACTGTATTTTAAAGTTGTAATAGGGAAGAGCGTTTTCTATAGATAAAGTGTGATTGGTATTTTAGAAAGTCGAGCACCCTTGGTAGCGGAGCTAGAGTTTTCGGGGGGGGGGGGGGCGGAGGGGGGCTTGATCTCCAAATGGGAGTGCTGGTGTTTGTTCAAATGATATTTTTCAGCAAAAGCCCATCTCTGATCACCAGTGGGGATGATAGGGGCTCTGAGATTTCGTAGGGAGGCTGTCCCAAGCCCCTCAGATATCTAGACATCACGAACATTCTTGGAAAAACGAAAATTCATTGTTACGTATGGTAGAAACGATCGTCATTCAGTTGTATTGTCCACAAAGGAAAACAAATTCTGAACAATGAAAGCCCCAGCTCCCAGAAATATTTGGGAAATGTGAGCAAAAAGTATCAGTTGCACTGGAGACTAGCATTAGAGCAATTGTTTGTGGTGAAAAAAGGTCCCGTGACTTTATCTTTATCTTACCAAAAAAAGATGCAGGGGAAAGAACGGAAAGGGCAAAGTCTGCGCTTAACAAGGGCCTGTTGACGGTAGTATTAACAGTAATTATTTTTTCATTGACTTATCCACTAGTATCGGCGGAGCGTGTCTTGTCCTTGCAACATAGAAGTTTCCATGTAGCAAAAAGTGCAAAAGTACATTTTAGACCTTAATATTTGTTCTTTACCACTCAAAATTTTTCTACTGAAGCCTAGCTCGTGTGCACTAGTGAGTACAAAACCAAACATTTTTGAGATACCTAGCCATGATCTTTCAAACGAACGTAGTGTCTACATTGTTATCATTTTATGGAGATTCAGATTCAGATGAAACACACAATAATTGCTATGATAAGTTTTCACAAAAATGGAGCCTTTGCTTGTGTTCACGTTACAAAAGATATCTATTTTGATTTAGGGGCCTTGAACCTGACTCGAGAATGATCAAATAACATCAATTTGCGAAGTCATAAGCTGCAAGAATATTTTATAAACATTATTTAGACTTGATTTGTCTGTGGCATGTCCTGTGAGGTTAGTTTCAACTTGAATATAAAGCTTATAGATATGTGATGTCAAGTAATGAAATGGGTGCCCTTGGCTGGAAGTAGGCGGATATCATGGAAGCTTTCATCAACAGATGCAAATGTGTGTAACGTTCGGACACACGCGAAAGTCTACTACACGTACAGTATGCTTCATTGTTTACCATCAAATGTGACTCCCCGTGACGTCAATGCATAAGATCTATTACTTAAATTTTATTTTTGAAACTCGTATTCGTATCTGGTTTAAAACACTCTGTTACTTTTCTTTTTCATAATCATTTCAATTAATAACGCGCATATTCACTTCTTTCAATCTCCTTCTCCCATTCTTTAGATTTGGTAACACTACAAGATCTCCTGCACAACTGTGAAACAAGAAGAATGCTTTTGAGAAGACCTTTAAAAGTAAAGCATTAGAATCTATAAGTTGAAAAAAGACCTGCAACTATTTTCCTGGTCGTGAACAAACTAAGAATAAATGGAATCACGTAGCTTCCTTAGTTACTTTTTTTTAGAATAGAACGCTTCATTAATATCTCCAAAATATAATACCTACCACAGAGGAAATTTGTGGACTAGGTTAAGCTTGAATTTTTCTTATTTCAGTAACAATAAAAATCCCCAATAATGTGCAATAAGCCTTAACTGCACAGTCCTTTTGTAAATAGGAAAGTTTATAATTTCACGAGAATGCGTTATTAAAATCTACAAAACACAGTACTAGCGAGATAAGAGTGGTAGTCATAACTTAACGTTTTATTGCAGTCATCACAATCTTTAATAATGTCTTATTAGTCTTTTTAACCCTCTTGTTGTGTAAAAGGAAAGTTGTGTACTTGCTGTAATTTTAATAGGCTATGCCAATGCAGACGTCTACCCCAGAAGGAGATTACTCTTATTTAAGCTGAAAAGTTTAACCAGTTAGGATCAAGATTCTTACGTTAGACTGCATACAACAATTTTGCAGTCAGAAGCCTAAAGTCTGTTTCATGAGTGAAGCACTTGTACGCAGTTAGAACATAAAAATGAACATATGCACTTAAAAACACAACAATACATTTTAAACCATTTGATTTTGATTGTAAACCAAATCTACCACATTGATCTTCCGTAGTGTCCATGTTATTTGTTCTGATTTAATTAAGCCACGGGCAGTCCTTGAAGATAAGGTCCAGAAATATAATGCTACTAGGAATGTTTGAATAAATCAATCCTGCAGCTGTTAAAGGCTAGTATATACACGGTCACTTCATTTTGCGAACTAAAACTTAAATATAACGTAACTAAAATGTTCTTAAAATAATTCCGACACATCATAAATTGGTATATTTTCGCTTGCCTGAAGACAATGTACTCAGATTCAGATTCAAATTTATTTCGCAGATGTTCTTTTGTAAAATACAGATATTCTCATAATACTTACAGAATAGAACATTTACTGGACACTAAAAAAGCATTAAATGTTTATCGAAGCTAGTGACCATGGTAAAAAAAACAACAACAACTGAAACTTGAAAACTAGATTACAAATTCAGTATTTATAGCAGGAACATAATAGGTGAGAGGAAAAGAGGGAGAAGATAGAACAAATAAGTACTTAAAAATTATAGCACCTAATTAAATAAGTTTTCAAACATTTAAGGAATGAGCGTAATGACCCTTGGTATACTCAGGTAACTTTTACCAAAGTGTATATAGAACAATAATAGAACAATAATTATTGAGTAATATTTTACCATGTATACTTCTATGATTTTAAGTATGAAACATTATTTGGTGTAGTAATAGTTTTCAGGGTCGGACAACGGGGGTCTAATAATATTTGCTAAGGCGGAGGGCAGTGATCCATTACGATACCTAAAATTGATTCCATACATTTAATAGGTGTGAATATCGGATACTTTAAGTTCATTGCACTCGACGTACAATTGGTTTGTCGGATAGCGTCTAGCGTGGTTTTTTGCATTACTTGGAGAGGGCGAAGTGTCGATGCAGGGGCGTTTCATAAATCTAAATCCCGTAAGAAATCCTGGGATAGAAAAAAGGAGTAATATATATATATATATATAGAATGTGCTATATTGTCAGCATGCCTCCAGTAATGTGTTACTTTAATACAAAGAAGATTAATGTCCTGACTTTGATTATCTCAAATAGTTTATCAAAGGACTATTCCAACAGTTCAGTTATGGTAGTGAAAACTTTTCTTCGTCATTAATCACCAAGAAGTCCATATTTTGAACCATTTCATACTTTCGTATTTGGAATTTACTAAATAGAAGGTAAACAGTAAATCTAAGAGTAAAGAGAAGTTGTTGCAAAGTTGCATAATGTACATGGAGAATTTGGCAATGGCCTTGAGAAAATAAAATGAAAGTAAAATTTTTAATATCACTACTGCAGAAAGTTTTCAGTTTCACACAAAACTATTTTCGTTCCGGGTTCACAATTTTCCAAAGTTCGTCACGGTCATGGCATAGAATCGTAGTCTACATAAGATATTACCCCACGGTCTATAATTTTTTATGAGTCAGAGGTAATCCCTTAATACAGGAGATGCTTCAAATATTGTTTGGAAATACTTTCTTTGGCATTCACATTTTAACAAAGGAATTTTTTTCTGCAGGGGCTCTTTATCGGCCTCCATTTGTTCAACAAAAAACAACTATGGGCACGTGCTTTAGTGCGGCCCATCTTATCTGACTGTGCTAGAACATTTAAAAACTAAGACATCATTTACGTACCAGCAAATATTAGTAGTTTTACTAAATAGTATTAATGCTTGTGCTTCCCAGAGGGAACGACATAGGGAAACTTTGACCAAAAGAATGACTCCGAGAAGAGGGAAAATACAGTGACCAGTGTAAGATTCAGTTTGGTCATCGTATTTAACTGATTCTTAGGTAGGAATCAGACGGTTGCACCACTAAAAGTGTCTGATGTTTTTCAAAGAACCTAGTTGAATACCTTATAAAAGGAAACCAAGTAAAATAAGTTTATTTACTTACGAACAGTGACAAAACCAAAACTTGCAAAAACTAAGTATGTACAAAGGAATCAAAACTTCATATTAAAAAGAAATAATAAAACTAACACTGTTTTAAGGATAAATGAGAAGTCCCTGGATGAGGGGCGCTGGTCTTGCCCAGATGGACGTTTCGTAATGTTCCCCGTGGTAAGTCTGAAATTACTCAAGTGTCTCAGTACCCTCTGACTTGCGATATTTTGAAATACAATATTGGGCAATTTACAGAAAAAATGGAACATTCCGAAAAGACGGTACAGACAATCTCTATGAAGAAGCAAAATATTTTCTATTCTATCATTCATGTTGTAGTTTGTTTGGTTAATCATAAAAATATTCAAACAGCACCAGCTGAGCGGCCATTTCATCAGGCGTACAGTGCCTAAAACTATTGCAACACCTCTTGTTACGTGATCTTCTGTCTATACGTTACAGGAAAAAATTGCGTTCGTCAGACTTTATATTGAATCTATCCTGTTTTACAAACGATCAGGTCCCTTTCTATGAAAAAGAGGTAACTGGGGAAAAAAACAAATCTAAACACACTCTAAAAAGTGCCTATTCAAAGGGGCACTGAATAGGCAATCTCTTCAAATTTTGATTAGATTCGGATCAAAAATGAAACAATTCTA